>PISX010008945.1:0-78399 GCA_004024625.1 Mellivora capensis
GTCCATCAACAGATGAATGGATAAAGAAGATGTGGTGTATATATACACGATGGAATACTATGCAGCCATCAAAAGAAATGAAATCTTGCCATTCGCAACGACGTGGATGGAACTAGAGGGTATCATGCTTAGTGAAATAAGTCAATCAGAGAAAGACAACTATCATATGATATCCCTGATATGAGGAAGTGGAGAGGCATCATGGGGGACTATGGGGGCAGAAAAAGAAGAAATGAAATAGTACCTTATAAGGAATACTAACAATGCGCAGTGAAATATAGGAACAAAGTAAGTGGAACTACGAGATGGGCAACTTCCTCTCAGCTCAGCTCTGGGTTTGTCACCAAGTATGAGAATGCTTTTGATTTCTGGAGCTTTCTTGACTTAAGCAAAAGGTTATTCTTTCATTAGGTCATACGCCTAATGATAGGCATATCATTAAAGAAGATAAAAAAGCATAAAGAATAATCTTGTTTCTATTATTCTTCTTAAAAAGCACAATCACAAAGCATAGACTTCAAGTCCTCATGACATAGCCAGAGACCCAGTCTTTGTTTTTTCAAGAGGAGAGGCAGGACATGATTTACATACAGTCAGAACTACCCTTGGGTATGGAATTCTATTGTGGATATTGGATAAACCGAGCACCCCGTGACTGTGGGCATGCTGATACAGAGACAAGGATTACAAGACAATGTTACATGGAGAGGTGTGTTTTTATCTTTTGTATCGTACAGTTGATCTCATTATCTTTCTTTTTAGGATGTAGTGTTTCTAGTTTCCTCTCTTTCCAGCTATCTCTTGTCATTACTTCTTCCCTCTGCAGACCTACCACCCCAGGTGGTAGGCTTGGAGGGATGGGGATAAGGATGGGAGGAACAAGACCATCGAGAGCCCCTGACTCCATGTGATGTGATGGGTTGCAGCAGAGATGAAGCTGCAGGTTCTTGGGGGGTTAACCTTCCCTACCTCAGATTTAGATTAATATATATAATTCCTTCAAGACTGAGATCAGAACCAAGATTTCACTATAGAACAGCACTGGCCTCCTGAAATAATGAGCCAGGAATTGCATTACATGGGATCCTACAGTCATGCCATTCAGCAGAGTCATGTTCAGGGCGCCGCTGGTAAACAGGACACCACTGGGTGTTCTAATGTGATTAACAGGGCTGCTCTCCGAAAATGACAAAATGTTAATATAATGGCCTGAGTGTTGCGAAGAGGTAACTCTCACTTAGTTTTAAAACATGCAACTATTAGTGACAAACCAGGTTAGAATTATCAGATATGGGTCAAGGATTAACTAATGCCTAAAAGCAAGATTTACAATTAAGGCTGTCTATTCAGTAAATACCTATTATACCTTTTTATTTCTGAGGTAGGCTTTCTTGGCTGAAACCCGTCCACGTCTTGCTTCCAGCTGGCGTGCTTTCTGCTGAAGTTTCTGTAGCTCTTCTCTCTGTAAGTGCATAGAGGTTGCCATCTCTTCCTTCTCCAGCATGGCCTCCATGCTTTCGTAAGTGTCGTAGTAAACCACTTCATCTCTCTTTTCTATGACAAAACAGCAACAAGGGGTAGTGGTTAAGAGCAAGGGCTATGGAGCCAGAGAGAACAATGTTCTAATCCACTTATTGGCTCTGTAACCTCAGGCAATCCTTTTTTTGTTGTTCATTAAGACTCAGTTTGATCCTAGTAAGTCTTTTTTTTTTTTTCTTTTAGTAAGTTCTATACCCAGCACAGGGCTTTAAGTCATGACCTCTTCAGCTTCTTTGTAGAATAGTGATTATTGGGAAATATTACCTTCTAGTGTTCTAGTGTGTGTGTGTGTGTGTGTGTGTGCGCGCGCGCGCACGCAGGAAGTGCTTAGCAGCGTCTGACATGCAGTTAGGTGCTCAATAAATGTTAAGTATCATCCCCAAAACTCAAAATTTTTCTGGCTAAAACAACCTAACAAAAGTGAGCATTTTGCACGTAATAACATAACTGCATTGCAATGTATAGGTAATGACTTGAGTTTAGAAGCTCCTCTAAAAGGTTTTATGTTAAGATTTTTTGTCTCAACAGTTTCAAGGACCACAGCTGACATATATATATATAAATATATATATATATACACACACACACACACACACATATACAATACATATACATATGTATTTTTTTTCCTCTATGTACTCAATTTTTTTTTTTTGATTTATGTGGTTGAATGCATACCATACCCGATATAAGTCTTTTGATGCTTTCTAGTTGTGCTGTCAATAATAACTCTTCACACTTCAGGATTTCAAACTGTACTTCATACAACTGAAGTTGCAGATCATAATAATCAGCTTCTAACTGATCCAGTCGGGCTATGGCTTCTGTACCACCCTGCAAACTCTGCATCTGTGTGAAAATAAAATAAAAATATTTCTAGCTGGTGGGGACAAGGAAAAAAATCAAGCTATGATTAGAAATGAATACTAATAATATGGCATAAATCCATGAATCAACTGTTCCAAGAAAAAAACTTGAAGGCAAGAACTAAGATTTTTTAAAAGATAGAAAGATAGTTAATAATCAAAACATAATACAGTTTTGGAAATAACTAGGCAAATATGGTAAATTAATTTGTATTACAGCTCATGTTTAGAATCTATTATTCTAATTATTATGATATAAATATTAAAAGTGTCCTTTCCTTTCAAAAGTGATGTGCTAGGATATTCAGTATTCTCTTCCAAATACAAATGAGATTATGTATGAATGAATAAGATTAAGCCATACTGGCATAGTTACAACCACAGGATAAAAGATGGAGAGGAGAAGGGAGTTGAGGGAAATTGGGGGGGAGATGAACCACGAGAGACTATGGACTCTGAAAAATAACCTGAGAGTTTTGAAGGGGCGGGGGGTGGGAGGTTGGGGGAGCCTGGTGGTGGGTATTTATGGAGGGCACGCATTGCATGAGCACTGGGTGTGGTGTAAAACTATGAATTCTGTTACGCTGAAAAGAAATTAAAAAAAAAAAAAAGCCAAAACTACAATGGCACCTGCAAAAACCTTATGCACCTCTTAGAATGTAGAATCGAGTTGGGTCATCAGAGTCCTTAATAAATACTTGGGAGATTAAAAAAAAAAAAGTCTGGTTTCCCTATACACTGGAACTATGTTGTGCTCCATGGTCACAACCTGGCTTGGCTCTGGAATCTGGTGAGTGGGGAGCAAGGTGAGTGGGTGTGAGAAAACAATATGACAGAACTGATTTTCTAGAAATCCCTGCAATCTACTAATAATGGTAACTATTAATATCTTTAAGTAAATGCACTCAAGATCCTATATCCAACCTAAGGTGGGACTCAGATTTCTAAGCATGTCTTATGAAGTGGTGGTTGGTCTTGCATGAGGTTTGCTTGGTTGGTTGATTGGGTTTTTGTCCTGAAAAGACAGGGAGGAAGAGACTTTGCCAGGCATTAGAAGGAAATTACTATCAGCAAAGTATGCTTCAGATACTAGTCCCTAACCCCATTATTCCCATGGATTCCTACTTGGCTCTATGGAGAAAGGCAGCAGTAAGGAGCTGAAAGAATGGCTTTTCAGGACTCTGTGAAGTACAAGCATGTGAGAGAGTAAAGCATTCCTCCCAGAACATTTCTTCCGAGAATATAGTTCTACCACTTTGGCAGTTAAAAGGTTCATGCTTAGAAACTCCAAGATACCACTGGCACAGGTACCAGTGTGCCTTGGGTGAACTAGCAGCATTGGTGAGGAGGCCCTGGCCTCAACTGGAACCCCAGTAAGTGACCACCAATCGGGTAGAGGAGGCAGAGAAAAATGAGAGAAATGTTTTGTGACCTCATGTGAGGGGTCATCTGGGGCTTCCAGAATACTGAGGAGAATCTTGGCTGGTACTCTTAGGACAGCTGTGGCAGCAAAGATATTCTTATTACTGCAAAATAATCCTTTCAGTCTGGTGAGGTTGGTGAAACATGTTAGCACATACAGTACATTTTAAACAAGAGTCCAGCCTTTCACGGGGCACCTGGGTGGTTCAGTTGGTTAAGCCGCTGCCTTCAGTCCTGGGATCAAGCCCTGCATTGGGCTCCTTGCTTAGCGGGGAGCCTGCTTTACTCCTCTCCTCCCCACTCGTGCTCTCTCTCACAAATAAATCAATAAAATCTTAAAAAAAAAAAAGAGAGAGAGAGAGTCCAGTCTTTCCTTTACATTCTAGATACCCAACACAGAGTATTTTTTTAAGCACATAATTTAAAGTTCCTTTTAAACTGCAAAGCAACATGGGGTGCCTGGGTGGCTTGGGGTTCTAAGAGTGAGCCCCAAGTTAGGCTCCCTGCTCTGCAGGGAATCTGCTTCTCTTTCCCCCAAAGTCGTGAGCATGCATACGCGCTTTCTCTCTCAAATAAACAAAATCTTTTTAAAACCCCCTGCAAAGCAACAGTTGGGCTATGATCTAAATGTCCAATGGTATACATTTAAAAATAATCTGGTTAATTAAATACAATGTTATTTAATAAATGTTATAAAAATATTATAAATATTTAATGAATTTATAAGCCAGAGATCCTATTGCATTAGGAAGTATTTTATGATTGACGAACAATAAATATAGAACAAACCACAAAAGGGTTTCATTATAGTGGCTTATAGTGAAAGCTGACAAAATGAAATCCTGCTATTTTTGTCCTAAGTCATAAAATAGGAATCTACCTGTGATTTCTTTCCTCAGACTTCCAGTCTCACTTTAAATTATAAACATCCCTTGGCATACTGTCTTGGGTCTCTTACCCAGCTGTGGAGACTATAATTCCAGAATCCATAATCCTCTGTTATCAGCACCAAACTTTCTGTGAGCACAGCATACAAACAAGTGAAATATGTAATGTTAGAAGCTTTATTCCCTAGGGAATTATAATTAGTTAAGATAAAACCTCAGTATGAATTGGTCTAAAAACCTTCTTGTGAGATCAGTTCCAGTGACAATGTTTGGACAGAAACCTGGGGTGTTAGTTCCACCTTCACTATCTTTAGCTCTCTCCAGCTGGAAAGAACCATTTATGTGCTATGTTCATAACACTGTGCTAAGGCTTCCCCTTGCACACTCTTTTTTTTTTTTTTTTAAGATTTTATTTACTTATTTGACAGAGATCACAAGTAGGCAGAGAGGCAGGCAGAGAGTGACAGGGGAAAGCAGGCTCCCTGCTGGGCAGAGAGCCCGATGCTGGGCTCGATCCCAGGACCCTAGAATCATGACCCGAGCCGAAGGATGCCTAGAAAATAGGTTAAGCGCTCAAAGGAGACAACTGAATGCCAATGAAAACTTTGTTACCTTGAAATTTTACTCAGCTCAATGTTTACCTTCTAACAAAACAAACTTTTTTTAGAAAAAGATCTATTTATGATTTGAGAGAGTGCACCTGTGTGTGCGCGAGAGGGCAAGAGCACATGCACCAGGGAAGGAGCTGAGGGGAAGAAAGAGAGAGAGTGAATCCCTGGCTGACTCCCCATTGACTGTGAGACTGACAAGCGGCTTGGTCCCACAAACCCAAGATCACAACCCAAGCCAAAAACAAAAGTTAGATGCTCAACTGACTCAGTTACCCAGGCACCCCCTGAATAAACAAAACTTCTGATATCAAGTTATCAAGACCCCAAAACAAACTGCCTTCCCACTGTGACCCAAGTAATACTAGCAACACTGGAGCCTGACCCAATTCCTACAAGAAAGGCCTTTCCACTAGACAAAAGGAGGGAGCAGCATTCTAATAAGCATGGAAAAGGAAACAAAGCACAATGTTTTACAGTAAATCTGGCAAGAAAACTTAAGTACCAGTGAATATCCATACATCCACATAAGTACATCATATACAACTGAGCCCAATGATCATTCCTACCAGGCACATTAACAATAACGGTTTTGTGTACCTATTTTGACTATAGAAAATCATGAAACCAGACATAAAGCAATTTATACAAACTAATACCCCTGTGCTGCCTTTCACCTTGCTGTGCTAGAAAAACCTCATGACATGTGAGGGGCTATGAAAATAAAGCTTTCAGCGTATCTGTGGGTGGAGTCATTCATTCAAGAAATATTCACTGGGCACCTGGTGCTGTCTGAGTTACAGAGTATGGCAGTTAGCAATAAATGAAGTGAAGGGTCAAAGAGTTGTCATGAAAACCATACATAGCACAATAGAAGTAACATTAAAGACAAGCTCAGCAAGCTCTCAATCAAGCCTAGTTCTTTTATTATGTGGCAAAGATAGTTCGTAAGAAATGGTATCAGACAAACCTGAGTATATACACACAGTTTCCACCAATAACAGCTACACAAATATGGAGAATACATATAAACAGAAGGAATTATCTGGAATTCCACATTTCAGATCTTAAAAAACTGAAACTAGCCATAATTTCTTTAATGTCAAAACCTAATCTCACAATCCATTTGTAGGAAGATACCATATGACCTGATGTGAATCCCTATTTATTCCATTTAATACAAGAATGTTTCATAATTGGAATACTAACACTTGTCTGAAACTTATATATCCTAATTTAACTGTCTAAAATCTGAAAAAGCTAGAATTCTAAAACAGATCTGGGGACACCTGCGTGGTTCAGTTGGTTAAACATCTGCCTTTGGCTCAGGTCATGATCCCAGGGTCCTGCCAACATTCAGAGAGCCTACTTCTCCCTACCCCCTGCCCCACTCATGCTCTCCCACTATGTCTCTCTCAAATATATAAAAATCTTTTAAATAAATAAAAAAAATAGATTTGGCCTCAGGGGTTTCAGACAGTGGTTTATGGGCTTGGAGTATAAAGGGTTATGTTTGAAAGTTAAATGAGATAATACATAAAGCACTAAATATAGGCCTAAAACATTTAAAACTTTCTATTTACTTTTTTGTAACGAATATCAAAATGTATTTAGATGGCTAAAACAGAATTTGATAAGTAATATATATTAAAACTTTGAGTGGATCCTAGGTTTTTGTATTTGGGAGACTCTGAAATTTCTAGCATGCAGATATGGAACAGACTTTAAACATTTTTTATTAATATATAATTTATTATTTGTTTCAGGGATATAGGTCTGTGATTCATCAGTCTTACACAATTCACAGCACTCACCACAGGACATACCCTCCCCAATGACCATCACCCAGTTACCCCATCCCTCCCACCCCCTCTCCCCTCCAACAACCCTCAATTTGTTTCCTGAGATTAACAGTCTCTTATGGTTTGTCTCCCTCTCTGGTTTCGTTTTGTTTCATTTTTCCCTCCCTTCCCCTATGATCCTCTGTCTTGTTTCTCAAATTCCTCCCATCAGTGAGATCATAGATAATTGTCCCTGATTGACTTATTTCACTTACCATAACACCCTCTAGTAGAACAGACTTTATTAATAAACTAAAAATAAAAGAGCATGGGACGCCTGGGTGGCTCAGTTGGTTAGACGACTGCCTTCGGCTCAGGTCATGATCCCGGAGACCTGGGATCGAGTCCCGCATCAGGCTCCCAGCTCCATGGGGAGTCTGCTTCTCCCTCTGACCTTCTCCTCATTCATGCTCTCTCACTGCCTCTCTCTCAAATAAATAAATAAAATCTTTAAAAAAAATAAAAAATAAAAAATAAAAGAGCAGCCTGTCTGCCCGGACAAGCACCCTAGCTGCCCTCTGTTCAGACTGTGTCTACCACATCAAAGCTCCTTACTGTTGAAACTTTTTGGCAAGGCCCATTTGAGATGCAACTAACTGTCTTATGCATGGGAATGAAATTTTCCCATCTTTGTATTCCCTTCCTTGATACTTGCATAATAATGTCTAGTATTTATTGCTTTCTTACTCTGCATGCCAGGCATTATGCTAAATGCTTTATATACATTAACCAATGGAAATATAACTTTCCTAAAAGGCATACACTAATCATATTTTATAGAGAGGTTATCTAATTTACCCAAGGTTACATAAGTTAATGTTTGCAGTATCAGGATCTACATTATTCTTTCTAGTATAGTAGCCATAAGCTGCACATGGCTATTTTTTACAGATTAAATTAAAATTCTGTTCCTCCTGTCACATAAATCACATTAAGAGCTCAACAGATACCTGGTTAGTAGGTATACTACAAGAAAGTGCAAATATAAAACATTTCCATTGTTGTAGGAACTTCTATTGAATAACACCATCTAGAGCCTAAGCTTATGTTCCCTAGGGTATACTATAAATGTTCAATATATACTTGATGACTTATGTAAAACTGACATGGGGTAATATAACCTTAATCATACTTTAACTATATGCTTTCAGGAGAAAGACAGAAGGGACACCTGGGTGGCTCAGTCAGTTAAGTGTCTGCCTTTGGCTCAGATCATGATTCCAGGGTCCTGGGATGGAGTGCGGCATCAGACTCCTTGCTCAGCGGGAAGCCTCCTTCTCCTCTTGCCTCTGCCTGCCTCCCACACTGCTTGTGCTCTCTCTCTTTCTCAGACAAATAAATGCAAAAATCAAAAATTAAAAAAAAAAAAGAAAGAAAGACAAAAGTATGGATTGTAAGGAAGTAGCCTCAAGATTGTTATATATTCAGCTCAATATTATAGCTATTTATGTATGTTCATAAAGACGACCTCAAGGAATGAAAGTTTTTTAAAAAGGAGGCAGGGAGTGCCTGGGCGAATCGACTGGTTAAATGTCTGACTCTTGATCTCAGTTCACGGGTCATGAGTTCAAGCCCGAAGCTGGGCTACACGCTAGGTGTGGAGAGTACTTTAAAAAAAAAAAAAAAAAGGATGGGTAATGGTTAAAATTCTCTGCCAAGCCAAGAAAGCACACTGATATATTTTTAGAACCTTCAAGAAGGACTGTCATCCAAAGAGTTACCTGGTTAATTCCCAGTTAACCAGAGAACATGGTTAATCAGAAGATAAGAGCAAACATTAAATGAGATGTGATTATATTTTCTGATTTGTTTCATTCTAGCATCTTAATTTGGTATCTCCTATTTCAATTAATAACCACAAACAAAAACCTCTTACTCCATTAATAATCCTTATTTTAATAACACTTCTAACACATATGCTACTCTAATCATGTGTGATTTTACATATTCTCATCTTGTTAAATGTTTTAAAATATATCTGACATAATCTGTAAATAATACAGATCTAAAAGTCCAACTGTACTTGCAGAACCAGACTCTGCTATTATTTTTGAATATGGATTGGAGGGGAGGGAGTATACTATTCAAAGAATGGAATGAAGGAGCTATAACTAGTTAAGCTTACCCTGGGTTCTTTCAAAGGTATTGAGTCAAAAAGACACTGATATTTTCAGGAGTTTGATGGGAAAATTTCAACACCAGTGGCAATCTGGGATCAGCGGTTCAGGTATAAATGATGTGGGAACCTACAAAATTTGTGTGCAGAGCTGTGTGTACACGCATATTTATCTTAGTACAGGGCTCCTACCTTTCAAATTCTTTTTTTTTTTAAGATTTTATTTATTTATTTGACACAGAGAGAGAGAGAGATCACTAGTAGGCAGAGAGGCAGGCAGAGAGAGAGGGGAAAGCAGGCTCCCCACCAAGCAGAGAGCCCGATGCAGGGCTTGATCCCAGGACCCTGAGACCATGACTGGAGGTGAAGGCAGAGGCTTAACCCACTAAGCCACCCAGGTGCCCCCTACCTTTCAAATTCTTAATGGGGCAGGAGTCTGTGACCTAAAAAGGGTAAAAGACCCAGGAACATTTAAGAGGGAAACATATTAAAAGGAATGGTACATACTCTTAAAGAAATTTAAAGAATTTTTTTTTTTAAGCTTTATTTACTTGAGAAAGAAAGTGCATGCGTTCGTGTGTGTGTAGTTTGGGAGGGGCAGAAGGAAAGGGAGAAAGAATCTTAAGCAGGCAGACTCTGCACTGAGTATGGAGCCCCATGGAGGGCTCAATCTCAGGACCCTGAAACCATGACCTGAGCTGAAACCAAGAGTCAGACATTTAACCAACTGTGCCACCCAAGTGCCCCGCAGAAGTTAAAAAATTTAAAGGACAAAGAGAATTTTGCTTAGGTAGGTGAAATTTGTCAGACTTCATTTGAAAGTTGTGTTTCAAGTTCATCACTACACTCATGACAAGTATTACTAAATATTTAAAATTTTAAAGTATTTTATATTATCATATCAGAAAGAAGTTTTCTATTAAAAAAAAAAAAACCCAAGACATAACATACTGACATTTTTTTAAAGAACAACGTTTTCCCATAATTTAAATCACAGAGTAGTACTGTATTATAAAGCCTTCACTGGGAAATCATTTGTTTGGGATGGGCTTAATAATGCATATTTGCTCTGTTTCTCATGAGTAATGTGGTCACCTTAAATTAATGCTAATAAAACTGGTACAGTACATCACAGATATACATAAAACACAATACGTACATTATATACACTCAAGCATTAACCTGGTAAGAATGACTGACAGGTTTACCAAACCTTTGAAGAATTCAAACACAGTCCACAACGTTAAGAAGCAGACTATTAAGGTAATGGGGTGGCCTCAGGTAAAATGACCCCACAGATTATCATCCCAGACTCTTGGGGCCCATTTTAGCCCAGCCCTTCTTCTACTACCCTAGACCAACTCCAGTAAGAACAATGTTCTTACCTTAGCAAATAATCAGAAATCTTACCCTTAAGCAGTTCTTTTAGGTACCCTGTAACTCATTGTCAGCTGGCTAGAACAACAAAGCTAGGACATGCAAGGAAGACAAAAATGCTACTCTATTCCACAGGCAATAAAATGCTAGGATTTAAAAACAAAAACGTAACAAGAATGCTAGGATTTTAAGTTCTAAAAGTTCTGGAACTTGAAATTCAGATAGCTAGTCATTTAAGGGAGAAAGCTAATCAGGAAGAGGAGACTGCGGCAGAAATGCTTGAGGGGAACACAAGTGGGACTGAAATCCTTGCCAAGAGATACTGAATATAGTGTGAAAAAGTTCTAGGACATGACAAGTTACAATTTTACCTTTAACACTAGTAGCAAATGAAACCCAAGGGTAAAATCACAATTTAAATCATTAACAAAAGACTTCTTTCTAGATCATAGCCTTAATTATAAGTTACCTTATACTGTTTTTTAAACAAGAGTTGATAAGCATATGCACCTTTTAAAAAAAATTTTTTTTAATTTATTTATTTGTCAGAGAGAGAGGGAGAGAGAGCGAGCGAGCACAGGCAGACAGAGTGGCAGGCAGAGGCAGAGGGAGAAGCAGGCTCCCTGCTGAGCAAGGAGCCCGATGTGGGACTCGATCCCAGGATGCTGGGATCATGACCTGTGCCGAAGGCAGCCGCTAAACCAACTGAGCCACCCAGGCGTCCCAAGCATATGCACTTTTAAAATGTCAATAAGGACTAAAAAAATCTTCACACAGTGAAAAAGAGGAGGCAATTTGTTTTCCCCTACAGACTGCAATATACTACTCTCAGATATAGCCAGTGTTCTAAAAACCAATATGGCCAATCCACAGAACAGCAGCAAATACTTTCAAAGCATGTATCCCACACAAGAGTTCTATCTAGTATTTATAAAGAACTCTTTCAACTTAGTAATAATAATTTAAAAAAACACCAATTTTAAAATGGGTAAAAGATCTGAGTATACATTTCTCCAAAGAAGTGGCCAGTAAGCACAAGAAAGATACTCAATACCATGAAGGAAATGCAAATCAAAAACCCCAATGAGATAACCACTTCAAACTCACCAGCATACTATAATTTAAAAGAGACAAATTTTAAGTATTAATGATGAGATGAATGATGTGGAGAAATTTTAACAGCTGTACACGGCTGGTGGGAATGTAAATGTACAGCTGCTCAGGAAAACAGTCTGGTAGTTCCTCAAAAAGTTAAACAGCAGTTTGACTCTTATATATATACCAAGATGAATGAAAACCCTGGGCATGAATGTTTATAGGTGCATTGTTCATAATACCTCCCAAAGTAGAAAGAGCCCAAACGTTCATCAACTGATGGAGGATGCACAAAATGTGGTATTAATCATAGAATACAGTATCATTCTACAAAAAAACTAACCTAAACACTCATGCATGCCACAGCAGGGATGAACTGTGAAAGCACTGTGCTGAGTATAAATGTTAAAAAAAAAAACCCACATATTTTATGATTCCGTTTATATGAAATATCCAGGATAGCAGATTTATAGAAAGATTAATGGTCAGGTAAGAAAGTTTAGAGAGGAGATGGGGAATCACTGTTAATGGGTCAGGTTTATTTCCAGGGTGATGAAAATGTTCTAAAAGTTGCTTGTGGCGACACGCCTAATTCTGTTAGTATACCGAACAGCACTGAATCTATATACTTTAAATGAGTGAATGGTATGATATTTTAATTGAAGCATAGTTTAGTTAATTTTTTTAATTGTATAGTGAAGTTTTTTTTAACTTAAGTATAGTTGGCAATGTTACATTAGTTTCAGGTGTACACAAGTCATGTCTTAATGCGGTTTTAAAAAACCACTCCGGTCTACAAAGTACAATACAGGCTACATTCCAAGACTCCCAGTGGATGCCTAACACTATAGACAGTAGTTAAGCATCTGAAACCTATATATACTGTTTCTCCTATACATACACACCTACAATGAAGTACAATTTACAAATGAGCACAGTATGAGATTAATAGCAATAAAAGTTATGTGAATGTGGTCTCTCTCTCTCAAAATATCTTCTTGTACTGTGCTCACTCTTCACCATTCAACTGTGAGGCGAATGGAGGCATTGTGATGCAGCATTGGCTACTACTGATCTTCTGGCAATGTATCAGAAGGAGGATCATTTACTTCAGGACTATGGTTGACTGTGGAAAGCAAAACCGTGGATAAAAGGGAGGTGTACAATAAATCTTATCAATCAAATTATTTTATTCCAATCTTTCTGAGGTATAACTGCTTTTTAAAAGTAACAGAAAGTCAGATGCCTCACCAGTTCATTCTCCTTTGTCCAATAAAAAGCCACACTTCTTGCCTCCTCTAACCAGCCGTTTCAAGATGACTGCAGTACTATTTGAACAAAGGCACAACCCATGCATGTACCCTCAGGAGCCCGGGTGTGTGCAGTCTGGATCTGACCATCACCAACTTGCCTTTACTCAGTTCTTAACTACCCAGGAATGCTGTGCAAACCTGAGTAGGTTTTAAAGGAGCAATTTCAGGTTTCCAAAACATAAATACAGATTAAACTTTCCCCAACTCCCTACTGCCTTCAATATAAACCTATTTTGTTACTGAGTGAAGGGTCTACATTCCTGGTATTTACAGTCATTTTTGAGAAATGCCTTGCTTTCTACTATCAGCAATGAAACAATTAGAAAAGCATGTAAGGAAACTGACTAAATTTAAGAATGATTCTCCAGTCAATTCTCTATGAACTGGTCAGAGTCATTATTTCATAAAAATAAAAATGGTTGTGCTGCTCCTTGATGAAAATATTATAGTGACTCCATACTGCTTTTAGGGTGACATTCAAACTCCTTGGTAGGAGGGAGAAGGACAGCCCCAAATTTTGCTTAATTTTTCAACTTATCTCTCATGACTCCTGGTCCACATAACAAGGCTGACTCTTCCTCCCTGCCCCCTAGGGCTCCTGGAACATACAGTTCTCTTCACCTTCAGCTGTTCTGGTCACAGCTGAGTGCTCCTGCATTGGTCCACTTTGTATATAATGATACCTGCTTATCTCACAGCTTGTTTTCACACTGTACATGTCTTGCCCCACCACACTCAAAAAACTCTAAACATAATAGCTACATCTTATTTAGGCTTTAAAAAGTGTTGGGGGAAGATGGGGAGACAAGGAGTATTAATCATGTCTTTATCCCCATCACCTATTAAAATTGTTGGCCAAAAAAAAAAACCACCCCAAAATAAAAAACACTCCACTTAATAAATGTCTGTTGCATAAATAACTAAGGAGGGACATAAGAGTTGGGGAGAATTCCAAAAGGCAGAAAGATACAAATGAAAGGGAAGAGTTGAAGTTTTGAGCCTGGAGTATCTTGAAGAACTGTGGCTTTAACAGAAAGGAAGATTTAAGAAGACCTAGTAAGAGGAAATCAAGTGGTTTGGTTTTAGAAATACTTCACGCATACTGTATCAGCCAAAGAAAATGACTTCATATTTTTTCAAAACTGCCTTAATAAAATAAGGCAATAAACTGCCTTATAATATAATAAATCATCAATTATCTCAAATGAAAATAATGGGAAATAATTCAAAATTTATATAATGATTAAAATATTTTTCATCTCTGAATTTTTTTTTTTTTTTTTTTTTTTGATAGAGAGAGCAGGAGCAAGGGGAGATGAGAAGCAGGCTCCCTGCCAGGCAGGGAGCCCGATGCAGGACTTGATCCCAGGACCCTGGGAATATGACCCAAGCCAAAGGCAGATGCCCAACCGACTGAGCCACCCAGGCACCCTGAAATATTTTTAAATTCTTGATACAAAAGGCACAGACTGAATAGTCATGCCTAAACCATAAAGTCTTACTATATACTGTATACAATCTAGAACACTCTCTTAGGTTCATCCTTAACATCAGCTTTAATCTTCAGTCACTTTTAAAACTACAGTTGACCCTTGAACAAGATGGAGACAACAAAGCACTGAACCTTACAATACAAAAAAATTTAAAAACAAGAAAATTCTAATGTCAACCTCCTTTTTGTTTTAATAGTGCACTGCAGCCTACAACCACACTGTGATGCTGTGAGAGTACCTCATATGTCTAACTCCTATTAGGAGGATAACTCCTGTTATCATCTCATGGAGGCAATGCAAAATTAACAACTGCCTGCAGTGTCAGAAAAACGCCACTCTTGTACAAAGATAAAAAACAAATCACAAATCTTTTTAAATTTTATGTGTATTTTTAATTTTTTTTTTTTTACCTCTTCTTTTAGCGCATGTTTCCTCCGTTCCAAACAGATCTCCTTTGCTCTCATCATCTGCAGAGTCTCCTTAGAAACTGCATACTGGAGTTTTTCCATACGTTCTGCAGCTGCTGCCCATGATGCTTTACCAAATTTCTTCTGATCTGCTCGCATTCGATCATACACAGCTATTAATAATAATTTTTAGAGACATTAAGACACAAGACAACTTGATATTAAAAATTTCAAAGTTTTTAGATCTCACTGACTGCACACATAAACATATAAATCCTACTCCCTTAAGTTACCTGTTAGTTCTAAAATATAACTCGACGTATCTTAGATTCTATTATCTTCAATTAGAATCTTAAATAATTGGGGTGCCTGGGTGGCTCAGTGGGTTAAGCCTCTGTCTTCGGCTCGGGTCATGATCTCAGGGTCCTGGGATGGAGCCCTGCATCAGGCTCTCTGCTCAGCAGAGAGCCTGCTTCCTCCTTTCTCTCTGCCTGCCTTTCTGCCTACTTGTGATCTGCCAAATAAATACATAAAATCTTAAAAAAACAAAAGAATCCCCAAAAATCATCCTCAGAAATAACTTGTGAAGATAAAGAACTGAGTTGTCAGATTTTAAAACTTTCCTTTTTATTTATTTATTTTTTGAAGATGTTATTTATTTGACAGAGCACAAGCAGGTAGAGCAGCAAGCAGAGGGAGAGGGAGCAGACTTCCCAACAAGCAGAACCCAACACCGGGCTTGATCCTAGGATCCGGGGATCATGACCTGAGGCAAAGGCGGATGCTTAACCGACTGAGTCACTCAGACACCCCAGATTTTAAAAACTTTAAAAATGTTCTTCCAGTGCTCGCTTCGGCAGCACATATACTAAAATTGGAACGATACAGAGAAGATTAGCATGGCCCCTGCGCAAGGATGACACGCAAATTCGTGAAGCATTCCATATTTAAAAAAAAAAAAAAATGTTCTTCCACATGTTTAGTGTTAGTAAATTTCAAAGGTTTTTTTTTTTTTTTTAACTTTTTTAGATTTTATTCATTCATTTGTCAGAGAGAGAGCAAGAGCGAGAGCATGCATACATGTGAAAACAAGCAGAGGAATGGCAGGCAGAGGGAGAACACGCTCCCCTGCCTGATGAGGGGCTCCATCCCAGGACTCTGGGATCATGACTGGAGCTGAAGGCAGATGCTTAATTAACCAAATGAGCCACCCAGGCGTCCCTCAAAGGTTTTATACATACTTTATAAAGGTTTATATTTTTTCCTGGGTACATTAACTAACTGAGGATCTTAACTATTCAAGATTATTTGAAATTATTTAAATTCACATGTTAATCTTATTCTGAATTCCTCCAAAAATACTATAATGATCTGATGAAGGAAAAAATAAATCCTAGATGTTAGCATGGAGTTTATTCTGAGGTTAGAGCTGGAGCAGTACAACCAACACCCAACTTCCTCTCCCACAGCCCCCAAAAACGAAAAGAAAAAAGTAACTTTTTATTTGCCACAACAGAGCCCTATCTCAAGAGATACTTCTTGACAGTCAAAGAGCAGGTATCTTCTCCAGTTAAAGATTTATCACTGATAGCACAGTCATGGCTTATCCTGGGTCCTATACAATTAAACCAACCACCCTTAAGCCTAACCACTTTAACAGGTCAGAGACACATTTATTACAAAAGAGGTAGCAGTCTGTTTAGCACTGAACTAGTCTGGCTCTTTAAGTTACTACACATTCTCTAGTAGTATCTTTTATATATAAGTGGTAATTCTGTACTGCTACTAAGTCCTAACCATCTTTTGCAAGGAAGTATATCTCATTAAATCTCTGTCTCCGAGTTTTATGAAATCTTAATTTTTTTTTACAATAATACATGTACATACATAAAAATTAAAACTGTATAGGCAGGCTTTTAAAGAAAAAGAGCAGTTTCTCAGGCTCAGCTCTCCCTGACCCCTTAATCTTAATGCCCAGATGCAAACAACTTTTAATTATTTCTGGTGGTTACTTCTATATAGAAATAGTTTTTATAAAATAGTATTTTTCCTTAAAATTTGACTGTTTCTCAATTTAGTCTTTATTTATTTTTTTAAAATATTTTATTTATTTGAGAGAGAGACAGTGAGAGAGAGCATGAGCAAGCAGAAGGTCAGAGGGAGAAGCAGACTCCCCTAGTCTGGGAGCCCGATGCGGGACTCAATCCCCGGACTCCAGGACCATGACCTGAGCTGAAGGCAGTCGCTCAACCAACTGAGCCACCCAGGTGCCCCTCAATTTAGTCTTTAAAAACTACCTGTTGAGTTCCTATTATAACAGATGAGGAACTGTGCTTAGATTCTCCTCTCAATATAGTTAAATCGGTTCTTTTGGTTTCAGTTTTTCTGTGGCCTTCAAGTGCTAACATAAAAGGGATTTTTCCAATGCATAGTCTTGCTCTGAACCTCAATTTTAGGCTTTCTAACAAAATCTACTCATTGGCTGAATATCAAATGATTTTGCCATTTTAAATTTCTACCTATCTTTTAAAACTGTATTATACTATTTTTGCAACCATAAGATCAATATAGTAGTATAATGTAGGAAAACAAAAATCAGAGGATTTGGAGTGAAATAATAGTTAAATTCCCAAATTCACTTGTAACTGACATGTAACTTTTGGCAAGAAACTTCATTGTTCTGGGGCTCAATTCCCCTGCTTATGAAAAAATGAAATATAGTATCTAGTCCAAAAGTTTTTTTGGAAAGTACATGAGATAATGATAGTTATTCAAACATTTCTTTCACTTCACATTACACCATCACTCTCTTGTTCTACACTTTAGTGTCAGGAGCAGCTTCCTGTCCTAATTCAGTCTCATGTTGTTACCACAGCAGCTAATCAAGATACTTTGTCCTCTAATACCTTGGCTAGAACATACTTTTTTTTTTTTTTTTTTTTTTTAAGATTTTATTTGTCAGAGAGAGTGAGCACAGGCAGACAGAGTGGCAGGCAGAGGCAGAGGGAGAAGCAGACTCCCTGCTGAGCAAGGAGCCCGATGTGGGACTTGATCCCAGGTGACTGGGATCATGACCTGAGCCGAAGGCAGCCGCTTAACCAACTGCGCCACCCAGGTGTCCCGGCTAGAACATATTCTTAAATTTCATTGTTACTCTCTTCACTTGAATTTATTTTCCCCCAAAGCTCAGAAATATTAAGAGTAACAGAGAAAACTGTTTGTGAATGTAAAATGCTTGGAATACTCCTAGAACACTATTGGGATATCTCTAAAACAGATTCTTCTCTCCCTCTGCTGGTAGTCATAAAGATTTTTGCTAAGTGGACCTTTCAAATTTTCAGAGAAACAACTCTCTAATAATAGTGTATGATGATCTGTCCATGTAAAAAAAAGCTCTGAAGGCAATGCAGTTCTGGTGTTCACAAAGTAAGTTATGTTTATTTTTAAAAAGTTTAACATGATAACATGTATACCTATCAGAAATGAGCCCATTTAAGATAGTTTTAAAAGCTAAGGATTAGGGGCACCTGGGTGGCTCAGTTGTTAAGCCCCTGCCTTCAGCTCGGGTGATTATCCCAGGGTCCTGGGATCGAGCCCCACATCGGGCTCCCTACTCAGTTGGGGGTGGGGGGGAGTCTGCTTCTCCCTTTCCCACTCCCCCTGCTTCTGTTCCCTCTCAGTGTCTTTCTCTGCCAAATAAATAAATAAAATCTTAAAAAAAAAAAACAAAAAAAACTAAGCAATAATAGAGGCACCTGGGTGGCACGGTTAAGCGTCTGACTCTTGATTTCAGCTCAGGTCATGATCTCAGGGTCATGAGATTAGGCCCCATCTCCAGTTCTGTGCTCAGCACAAGGTCTGCTAAATATTCTCTTTCCTTTTCCCTTTGCCCTTCCTACTCACACACTCCCTCCCTCCCTCTCTCTCTCTCTCCCTCTAAAATAAATAAATCTTTAAAATAAAAGCTAACAATAATACATGAAATTAGGTGGACATCTGCCTCTGCAAATGAAAAAAAGTAAAATAAAAGGGCATGTTTTACTCTTCCTCTAAAATGAGAAATTAGAAAGTTACCTTCTGATTGGGAATATAAAGGACAGCTATTACTTTCAGCAGCATAAAGCCACAGAGAGTTCATTCTGTTTCCCTGACATGGGAAGAAGGAAACACACTTAGAAAAGGAAAATTAAATGGCCAAGCAAATATATCTCTGTTTGGGTTCAAACAGGATAAAGTCAACAGAATTGAGACATAAAGAAGTCTACAGTGACTCTAATAAAGAATTTGGAACCCTATAATGATGCCTGTCATATACAAAAATGTTTTGCTTAAAATTGGAGAAGTATAAAATAAGAGCAATCATCAAAATTATATAGAGCCAAAAATACAAATCATATATAAAAAATACATATGGAATCACTGCAATTCTGTAATAAGCCATATATAGGAAAAAAACCTGATAGAAACACAAAGTGGTTGCACAGGCAGAAGGATTACAAATTTATGTAGGGTTTTCCCCCACTAATATTCTAAATTTTCTATAATGCTTACATATTTTAAAATTTATTTATTTGAGAAAGAGAGAAGGGAAGGGGCAGAGAGAGAGGGAATTTAATTTTTTTCTTTTCACTTTTTAAAAACATATAATGTATTATTTGTTTCAGGGATATAGGTCTGTGATTCATCAGTCTTACACAATTCACAGCGCTCACCATTTAGCACATACCCTCCCCAATCACCCAGCCACCCCATCCCTCCCACCTCCTCCACTCTAGGAACCCTCAGATTGTTTCCTGAGATTAAGAGTCTCTTCTGGTTTGTCTCCCTCTCTGGTTTCATCTTGTTTCATTTTTCCCTCCCTTCCCCTATGATCCTCTGTCTTGTTTCTCAAATTCCTCATATCAGTGAGATGATATGGTAATTCTCTTTCTCTGACTGACCTATTTCACTTAGCGTAATACCCTCTAGTTTCATCCAGGTCATTGCAAATGGCAAGATTTCATTTTTTGATAGCTGCATAATATTCCACTTTATATATATACTACCTCTTCTTTATCCATTCATCTGGTGATGGACATCTAGGCTCTTTCCATATTATTCCATATCCATTAGCTATTGTGGACACTGCTGCTTTAAATATTGGGGTGCACATGCCCCTTCAGATCACTACATTTGTATTGTTAGGATAAATACCCAGTAGTGCAATTGCTGGGTCATAGGGTAGCTGTTTTCAATTTTCTGAGGGACCTCCATACTGTTTTCCAGAGTAGCTACACCAGGCTGTATTCCCACACAGTATAGGAGGGTTCCCCTTTCTCTGCATTCTTTTTTTTTTTTCTTCAAGATTTTATTTATTTATTTTGACAAAAAGAGAGAGATCACAAATAGGCAGAGAGGCAGGCAGAGGAGTTGGGGGGAAACAGAGCCAAGCAGAGAGCCCAATATGGGGCTCGATCCCAGGACCCTAAGAGCATGACCTGAGCGGAAGGTAGAGGCTCAACCCACTGAGCCACCCAGGAGTCCCCCGCCCCGCCCCCACCGCCCCGGCTTCTCTGCATTCTTGCCAACACCTGTCATTTCCTGACTTGTTAATTTTAGCCATTCTGACTGATGTGAGGTGGTATCTCACTGTGGTTTTGATTTGTATTTCCCTGATGTCAAGTGATGAACACTTTTTCATGTGTCTGTTGGCCATTTGGATGTCTTCTTTGCAGAAATGTCTGTTCATGTCTTCTGCCCATTTCATGATTGGAGTCTTTGTTCTTTCGATGTTGAGTTTGGTAAGTTCTTTATAGATTCTGGATCCTAGCCCTTTATCTGATATGTCATTTGCAAATATCTTCTCCCATTCTGTCTGTTGCCTTTTGGTTTTGTTGACTGTTTCCTTTGCTGTGCAAAAGCTTTTTATCTTGATGAAGTCCGATAGTTCATTTTTGCCCTTGCTTCCCTTGCCTTTTGAGATGTCTCTAGGAAGAAGTTGCTGCGGCTGAGGTCAAAGAGAGTGCTGCCCGTGTTCTCCTCTAGGATTTTGATGGATTTCTGTCTCACACTGAGGTCTTTCATCCATTTTGAGTCTATTTTTGTGTTTGGTGTAAAATGGTCCAGTTTCATTTTGCATGTGGCTGTCCAATCTTCCCAATGCCATTTGTTAAAAAGACTGTCTTTTTTTCATTGGACATTCTTTCCTGCTTTGTCAAAGATTCGTTGACCATACAGTTGAGGGTCCATATCTGGGTTCTCTATTCTGTTCCATTGATCTATGTGTGTTTGTTTTTGTGCCAGTACCATACTGTTTTTTTTTTTTTTTTTAAGATTTTATTTATTTACTTGACAGAGAGAGATCACAAGTAGGCAGAGAGACAGGCAGAGAGAGAGGGAGAAGCAAGCTGAGCAGAGAGCCAGATGCAGGGCTCGATCCCAGGACCCTGGGATCATGACCTGAGCCAAAGGCAGAGGCTTAACCCACTGAGCTACCCAGGCACCCCTACCATACTGTCTTGATGATGACAGATTTGTAATAGAGCTTGAAGTCTGGAATTGTGATGTTACCAGCTTTAGTTTTCTTTTTCAACACTCCTCTGGCTATTTGGGGTCTTTTCTAGTTCCATATACATTTTAGGAATATTCGTTCCATTTCTTTGAAAAAAGTTGATAGTATTTTGATAGGGATTGCATTAAATGTGTAGACTGCTCTAAGTAGCATAGACATTTTCATAATATTTGTTCTTCCAATCCATGAGCATGGAACGTTTTTCCATTTCTTTGTGCCTTCCTCAATTTCTTTCATGAGTATTCCATAGTTTTCTGAGTACAGATTCTTTGGAGAGGGAGAGAATTTTAATCAGACTCCCCACTGAGCAAGGAGCCCAACATGGGGCTAGATCCCAGGAGTCTGAGATCCTGATCTGAGCCGAAATTACGAGTCAGAAGCTTAACCAACTGAATGACGCAGGTGCTCCTATAATGGTTATATATTTTTAACCATAATGCAAACTTTCTCTTTTAGAACACTAATGCACCTAGAAAGCACAGAAAGCAGACTCTAAACCAAAAAATTTACTGAAAATTATTTCATAAAAATGGTTTACAGTAGGAAAAGACATCTTTAAACCTTAAAATGAACTATTACTAACATTTTAATGTACTGTTTTTATCATTTATTTTTAAAATTGTCATGATGCTCTAAGGTGAATACCCACAAATGCAATTCTTAGTTTATACAGTAAGCACATCTTTAACTTACTAAGAAATTGTACCGCACCTGGGTGGCTCAGTTAGTTAAGCATCTGCCTTCGGCTTGGGTCATGATCCCACAGTCCTGGGATTAAGCCCCACGTCAGGGAGTCTGCTTTTCTCTCTCCCTCTGCATGTGTTCTCTTTCACTCTATCTACCTCAAATAAATAAATAAAATATTTTAAAAATTCCATTCATTTTCCAGAGACTATACAATTTTGCATTACAACCAGGAACAGAGGGAGGGTTCTTTAGTTATTCTACATCCTTGTCTACCCTTAATATTGTTAGTATTTTTTTTATTTTAGCCATTCTAATAGGCATGAGTTGCTATCTCATTGTAATTTTAATTTGCATACTAATGACTGATGGCCTTAAACATCTTTTCTGGTGCTAATTTGCAGAGTAAATGGCCATGTGTTGTGAGTTTATTTATTATTCTCTATTCTATCCCATTGATTCACAGTCTATCCCTTCCATTATACCATGTCACAGTGGCTCTATAATTTATAAAGTCAGGTAACATGTCTCTGGTTTTCTATTTTTCTAAACTGTTTTAGGTATTTTAGTTCCTTTGCTTTTTCATGTAAATTGGAATCAGCCTGTTTATGTTTATAGGAAAAAGTCCTGCTTTTTGATAGGCACTGTGTTGAGTCTATAGATTGCTTTGGAGAGAACAGACATCATAACTATGTTGGATGTTTCAATACATGAACACAACATGTTTATCCATTTACTTAGATCTGTGATTTCTTCCTCATGTTATCTAATTGTAAGCATTATGAATCCTGTACATGTTTTGTCAGACTTATTATAAATGGAATTTAAAAAAAATTTTCTATTTCCAACTATTCATTGCATATATAAATAGGATACATTTTTGGGTGCTGACCATATTTCCTGTTACCCTGAGAAAGTCACTTGGTAGTTTGAAGTTTTTAAAAATAGATTCCAGGGGCGCCTGGGTGGCTCAGTGGTTAAGTGTCTGCCTTCAGCTCAGGTCACAATCCCAGGGTCCTGAGATCGAGCCCTGAGCATCGGGTTCTCTGCTCAGCGGGAAGCCTGCTTCTCCCTCTCCCACTCCCCCTGCTTGTTTTCTTTCTCTGTGTCTCTCTCCATCAAATAAATAAACAAAATCTTTTAATAAGTTAATAAATAAATAAATACAGATTCCATACTATTTTCAACATAAACAGTATTATCTAAAATGGGAACCACTTTATTTCTATCTTTCCAACTAAAAGCTTTTTATTTCTTTTTCTTGCCTTATTACAACTAAGATTTATTATATTCCACTGAATAAGAAAGAGGGATCAAGAGTAAACATCCTAGACTTTGTACCTATTTTGGGGGGAAGAATTTAATCTTCCACATTAAATAATGTTGGCTATAGGGTTTTTGCAGATGTGCTTTATCAGACTTAAAGAAGTTCTTTTCTATTCCTAGTTTGCTGAGTGTTTTCATCACACACAGCATGTTGTATTTTGTCAAATGCTTTTTCAGCATTTACTGATATGATTAACCATGCATTTTTTTTTTCTTTTAAAGAAAACTAAAGCTTCTCAAACTCAGCATTTTAGAACTTCTGAGCCAGAAAATTCTTTGTCATAGACTGGGCTGTCCTATGTAATATAGGATGTTTCACATAATCCATGGCTCTACTAAATGCTAGTAATACTCTTAGTAGTTGTGACAATCAAAATGTCCCCAGAGACTTTTAAATGTCCTTTTGCATGGCACAATCACCTTTAGTTAAAAACCACTGCTGTGGGGCACCCGGGTGGCTTAGTTAGTTGAGTGTCTGCCTTCAGCTCAGGTCACAATCACGGGGTCCTGGGATAAAGCCCTGCAATGGGTCCCCTGCTCAGCAGGGAGCCTGCTTCTCCCTCTCCCTCTGCACTCCCCCTGCTTGTGCTTTCTTTCTCTCTCAAAATAAATAAAATCTTTAAAAGTAAAAAAAGAAAATAAAGCATTTACTCCTCCCATGAATGTGAAAATCCTCTTATCAGAACTGCAATAGGGACGCCTGGGTGGCTCAGTTGGTTACGCAGCTGCCTTCGGCTCAGGTCATGATCCCAGCGTCCTGGGATCGAGTCCCACGTCGGGCTCCTTGCTCGGCAGGGAGCCTGCTTATCCCTCTGCCCCTGCCTGCCACTCTAACTGCCTGTGCTCTCTCCCTCTCTCTGATAAATAAAAAAATAAAAAAAAAAGAACTGCAATATTGTAGAATTTGACAAGAATTACAATAGTTTGGGAAGAAATGATTTTTCAAAAAGGATGATAGTACTATCTTAGAGAAGAGTAACTGACTATACACCCAAAAGATTTCTGAATAATAACGAGGGTTAATTGATAATATAGGTAATAAATTTCATTATGAAGTTATTATCATTAATCAGAGCATAAGAAAAGGCTTATCATTGGAAAAGAGAGTCCAGAAAGAAATCCAAGTACATAAAAGAATTTTACTAGGTTTTTGACTATTTGGAAGATTACAGAAACTAACTTCAGGAAATATAAATAACAATTCAAAGATTAAACTGCTATTGAAGGATTTTTGTGGCCACCCATGGAAGGAAGTTGAAAGGAATGGACCTTCAAAGACCTTGCCCTATGACTCTCTTCATTTGGCTTGTCTTGATTTTTATCATTTATAAACCGTAATCCTAAGCATGTACTTTCCTGAGTTCTGTGAGTCATTGTAGCAAATGATCAAACCTAAAAAGGCCGTGCAAACCCCCAAGTTTGTCATCAGTTGGTGAGAAGTGAAGAAGGCCCAGGGACCCTCTAAGTTTCTAAGACCCTCTATGTAGTGTCTTAAATGTGGGCAGTTTCATCGCATAAGCTGTGGGGTAACAGGTTAGTGTCAGAATTGACTTATGCTACACTAACACCCAATTACAATTTTTTTTTCTATTTTACTTATTTTTATTTATTTATCACTAGTACATTAAGATTTATAAAAAAAATTTTGTAAAGTTGAGCTTCAGTTCTTAAGGGATACTAGGGGTTTTTTTGTTGCTGTTTTGTTTTGTTTTAAAGATTTTATTTATTTATTTTGACAGACAGAGATCACAAGTAGGCAGAGAGGTGGGTGGGGGGGGGCGGGGGGGGGGTCAGGGAGGTAGGCTCCCTGCTGAGCAGATAGCCCGATGCAGGGCCAATTACTATTTTTTAAAGGTGGAGTATGTGTAAACACATGCCCAGAAAAGACTGAAAGGATCTACCATAATTTACTAATAGTGATATTTTTTATCTACTAGGACTATGAGTAGTCTTTATACATTATTCTATAGAACTCCTGCAAACATGAAATATTTCAGTCATTTTCAAAAATAATCTAACAAGAATAACTTTACTAGGAAACTCACCTTTTTGTGCTTTCGCTGTGATTTCAAAATACTTGACAGTAAGATCTTGAATAGACAGCACAGCCATGTGAGCTTTTCGCTGCCAATCAGCATCTTCTTTTTGTAGACTTTCAATTCTTCGGGGACCCAGATAATCATTCTCCATGGAAATCTTTAGAGAGGAAGAAAGAAAAATTAAGAGGGCCATTTCTTTCTTTTCTTCTTCCTCTCTTTTTAAAAGATTTTATTTGACAGAAACAACGAGAGAGGGAACACAAGCAGGGGGAGTGGAAGAGGGAGAAGCAGGCTTCCCGCTGAACAGGGAGTCCAATGCAGGGCTTGATCCCAGGACCCTGGGACTATGACCTGAGCCCTAGGCAGATGCTTAAGGGCTGAGCCACCCAGAAGCCCCTTTCTTTTTCTCTCTTCATTCCTTAAACATTTACTGAATGTTCACAATCAGGCAGGCATTGTGCCTCATGCTAAAACAAACAATACTTGTTTTCTCTTGCCCTAGAGTACAAGCCATTAACTTATAAAACAAATAAATTATAATAATGTTAAAGACATCTGACACAGAAATTTGTTCCCCATTCCTTTCTCTATCTTCTTTTTCATCCTTCCCCTCCTCCATATATAAAGTACATACAGCAAAATATAAAGATGTTATTTTGAGGTGCTGACATAACAAGAAATATATTTCCTACTTTATGAT
This sequence comes from Mellivora capensis, assembly GCA_004024625.1. Lineage (NCBI taxonomy): Eukaryota > Metazoa > Chordata > Mammalia > Carnivora > Mustelidae > Mellivora > Mellivora capensis. The sequence goes on from PISX010008945.1 coordinate 26,264, forward strand.
AATTATATTTTCAGGTTAAAAATTATTTGTATCACTAAAGTACTTATTTTATAACTGACATAAATAAAATAATTGAAAACTCGGATTTCTAAGACTGATAATTTATAAAAATCAGCTCATCTATGCACTAAAGATCTCTGGACAAAAGAAACAAGATGGGATTGGGAGGGAGACAAACCATAAGTGACTCTTAATCTCACAAAACAAACTGAGGGTTGCTGGGGGGAGGGGGGAGGGAAAGGAGGGTGGGGTAATGGACATTGGGGAGGGTATGTGCTATGATTAGTGCTGTGAAATGTGTAAACCTGGCGATTCACAGACATGTACCCCTGGGGATAAAAATATGTTTATAAAAAATAAAAATTAAAAAAAAAAGTAACAGACAAAATTAATGATTACTTTCAAGAGTTACAAATAAAACAAAAGAACAAAGCAGAGCTAAAAATTGAATGATGGACAGGGAGGTACTAGATGAGTGCTAAAGTAAAATTCACAGACATGACAGTATTAATATAAAAGCATATAAAAACACTACGCAGGTATGTTTAACATGGAAGAAAGGTGAAATCCAGGAAGACTAGGAATGGATCCTCTGTGCACTCCATCCTGCTTTATCATATAGTGTGAAAAGACTGCTTAAAAAATTAAATGAGAACATCTTATTAGGATGATGAAAAAAACACAGAGAAAGGTATTAATCCACCACAGCATATTTCTAAAAAACTAGTCAACTATCATGAGCCACCAAAAAAGTTGTAAAAAAAATTTTAAGAAGTAGAAATAATACAGGCCATATTCTCTAAATGGTGCAATTAACAAATTAAAAGAACAGTCTGAACCCAAAATAAAATTTTAATCACCAGGAAATATAACCTAGAGGAAGATAACATTTGGTTTTGATCTTGAAAACAATATACAAAAATATACAAAAAACAGTATACTGCTTTGTAAGCAAATGAAGAGGTTTCCAGATAGAGGGAGAAATATACTAGGTGCAAGTGCGCCTAGTTCAGAAGCCAGCACACACTGAGCAATTTATAATAAGCAGTGTTATGAACAGACAATAGCAAGGCACAAGAAGGGATCAAGAATGACTAGAGGGGCATCTGGGTAGCTCAATTAGATTAAGCATCTGACTTTGGTTCAGGTCATGATCTGGGACAGAGACCCACGGGGGCTCTGCTTCTCCATCACACCACCTGTGTGTGCTCGGTATGTGCATGCTCTCTTTCTCTCTCCCAAATAAAAATCTTAAAAAAAAAAAAAAAAAAAGAATGACTAGAAAAAAAAATCGGGGGATGCCTGGCTGGCTCAGTTGGTGGAGCATGAGACTTTATCTCAGGGTTGGAAGTTGGAGCCCTACACTGGGTGTAGAGATTAATTAAAAAAATAAATACAATCTTAAAGAAAAATCTGTATGTAGAACTGCCATTTCCTCAAGAAGTAAACAATGAAGAAGTAGTTGGTTTCATTAAGTTTGATTCTGCAAAAGCCATGGCAAGAGATGTAAATTTAGGTAGGCTTGACACATAGATGACATTTACAGCCATCAGAGTGAATGAGGTTATCTAAGGAAATCATGAGAAAAAGGGTCATGATTGAACCCTAAGGAATACTGACTGTAAAGCTGGGTCAACAGCCCACAGAAATAAAGCCAGAGGAAGTGGGCACACCAGGCAAGTGTGGAATCACATAAGGAGCAAGATTCAAAGGAGGAAAAATTGAACCTGTCCAACACTGCTTAGGGGTCAAGTAGGATGACACCCAGTACCAAAAGATCTAATAGCATTAAGATCACTGAACTTACAGATAGCCCTTCTTTTCACCACATCTGTATCTTTGGGGTAAATACCCAGTAGCAAAATTGCAGGGTCATAGGGAAGCTCTATTTTTAACTTCTTGAGGAATCTCCACACTGTTCTCCAGAGTAGCTGCACCAACTTGCATTCCCACCAACAGTCTAAGAGGGTTCCCCTTCCTCCACATCCTCTCCAACACACGTTGTTTCCTGTCTTGCTAATTTTGGCCATTCTAACTGGTGTGAGGTGGTATCTCAATGTGGTTTTAATTTGAATTTCCCTGATGGCTAATGATGATGAACATTTTTTCATGTGTCATTTGTATGTGTCATAGCCATTTGTATGTCTTCATTGGAGAAGTGTCTGTTCATATCTTCTGCCCATTTTTTGATATGATTATCTGTTTTGTGTGTGTTGAGTTTGAGAAGTTCTTTATAGATCCTGGATATCAACCTTTTGTCTGTACTGTCATTTGCAAATATCTTCTCCCATTCTGTGCGTTGCCTCTTTGTTTTGTTGACTGTTTCCGAGCTTCCCTATGACCCTGCAATTGCGCTACTGGATATTTACCCCAAAGATACAGATGTGGTGAAAAGAAGGGCTATCTGTACCCCAATATTTATAGCAGCAATGGCCACAGTCGCCAAACTGTGGAAAGAACCAAGATGCCCTTCAACGGATGAATGGATAAGGAAGATGTGGTCCATATATACTATGGAGTATTATGCCTCCATCAGAAAGGAAGAATACCCAACTTTTGTAGCAACATGGACGGGACTGGAAGAGATTATGCTGAGTGAAATAAGTCAAGCAGAGAGAGTCAATTATCATATGGTTTCACTTATTTGCGGAGCGTAACAAATAACACGGAGGACATGGGGGAGATGGAGAGAAGGGAGTTGAGGGAAATTGGAGGGGGAGATGAACCATGAGAGACTATGGACTCTGAAAAACAACCTGAGGGTTTTGAAGGGACGGGGGCGGTGGGAGGTTGGGAGAGCCAGGTGGTGGGTATTATGGAGGGCACGCATTGCATGGAGCACTGGGTGTGGTGCAAAAACTATGAATTCTGTTACACTGAAAAGAAATAAAAAACAAAACAAAACAAAACAACAAAAGAAAATGGGTGATAGGGATTAAAGAGAGTACTTGTGATGAGCACTGGGTGTTGTAGGTTAGTGATGAATTGCTAAATTCTCCTGACCAAGAGTACACTATATGTTAACTAACTGGAATATAAATAAAACCTTGAAAAAGAAAAAAAAAATCACTGAACTTAGCAACAACTTAGTTCTAGAGTATAAGCAAATTTTCTTTGCCTATTAACACCCATGACATCTTCAGATCTCAGTTCAACTACTAGTTCATGGAAGTCTTCCCAGACTTCCTGTTACAATCTCTTCAGTGCAACACATACCACTTTCCTTCATAGAGCTTAACATAATCATACTTTATACGATTTTGTGAACTTTATTAAACTGTTTGCCCCTTTTAAAGTTCTATGAGGACACAGGTATTTTTTGAGTGTGTGGTTTGTTGTTTTCTTTTGGTTTTTATTTTTTTGCTTCTCACTAGCATACTGCCTGGCATAAAATATGCAATCTAAAATATTTCCTAAATGAGTAATTAAAAATTCACTCTGCACCTGTTTTTAATGAGAGGTGAGAGATGTAGATATGTGTATAAATATTCTTTTGAGGGATCTGAATAGAGAAAAAAGGGTGGTGGTAGCAGAGGACAAACCTTAATGGGTATTAAATTTTAAATTTTATTCCAATGGGAGATCACAGAACAGTCTGAGAAGTGGTAAGAAGTATCTAGCAAAGGGAAAACAGAAAGATGCCAGGGGAAAATGAGGCGAATTATAGTAGAAAGGTCCTTAAGAAGAACATGGGAAGGAACAAGATTCAGAGTACTGGTGTAGGGAATTTGCTCTTGGCAAATGTAGGGAAAGTTCTTCCATGGGCATAAAGAAAGTCAAGTTTTGGATTTGGTAGGATGAGGGGAATTTCTCTTTGATAATCTCCATTTTCCCCTGTGAAGAAGAGTCCAGATAAGAAAATATTAGTACAGGAGAATGGAGAGAAGACACAAAACAGTTGTTTTTACATAGTAGGATGAGAAACCATTTAGAAAAACTCATTAAGTAAATATTTTTTTAAAAAGTAACCAGAGTTATTGTGGTCATGGTGAAACGGGCACAAACTCATACACTGCTGGTAGAACTACAAATTGATGAAAAACTTTTCTGGCAATTATTTGATGATACCATACTCTTTAAAGGCATTCTTATATACATATCTTCTTACCTATATAAGAAAATACCTTCAAGGAATAATAACCAAAGATGTTCACTACAATGCTGCTCAAAATAGAAGAAAAAAACTTGTCACAAATATCTAGTAATAGAGAATGACAATACTTATAAAATATAACTCTATGCAAAAATAATGCTTATGAAGTTTCTAGTAACAAAGGACAATAACTATTATAAGATTAGGTATTAGGTAAAGACACATCAAATAATAGACATAATTTCAACTATATAATGTCCAGAAAAAAGGAGAAAATATATAGAATATATTACTGAGGTCATCTTTTGTTAGATTATGGGTGATTATTTTTCTTCCTGTTTGAAATCTGTACTTTCCAAATCTTTACAGTGTGTGTGTGTATACATACCTACTGCTTTTATAATCATGAACCAAAAGAATGCTTTATCTCTTCATTTCACAAACCATACCAATCAGACAAGATGAGGACACATTACCCCAGAGGCTTCCTGTTTCTAGTCAAGCAAACAATGAACTCTTGTTTCCATATAGGAGGACCAGCAAGAGGCAAAATTATGAGACTTACTTTTTTTTCCAGTGTGTGTGGGAGGGAGGGGAAATGGAGATATGATCAGAACCTAAATGTCTTCCTTAATAGTTGGAAAACAGAATTATGTCGAGCTCCATTTCTGGGACCATAAAAATAGTGCCAAGTAAGGACAATTAAATCAGTAGGAGAAGCTTAGATGCTTGATATGATTCCCTACTCACCAAGACTGGAATTTCTTAATTCTCAGAAGACAATTACTGTATCTCCAGTCACATACTGCAGGAGTTAAACTTACATGATGCTACTGGATATGGTTGCTTTTTTCTTCCTTTTAGACTTTACCATGGCTAATATCTGGAATCATTCAATTATGTAACTTGAATAAAGATCCCATTGTACTGGGTACTTCAGGGGATGTAACGTAAGACACACATTCTCCACCTAAGAAATTTACAATCTAATTGGATGGTGGGATAATCAAAGATAACCATACTGCAGGAATGTCTTCAAATTAGGAGAACTGGCTGTGCTACTATTAAGTGTGAGAGCTTTGACACAATCACTTAACATTCAATTATTCACTCAAAATGATGGTGTATTATAGTATTTTCTCACCATCACTATTGTACTAGGCAGCAGGCACAGAAAGATACTCAGTCTAGTGGAAGACACAGACACTAAAATAAAGAATTACAATAGAGTATGAAAATCTATCAAGATAGAGTATGCCTAAGATACTCGGGGAAGCACCAGCCATGGAGGTTGCAGTACTAAGTCTGGGAAGAAAATTTCTAATGGGAATGATGAATAATTAAATTCTTAAGGAACAAGTAGAATTTTAGGGTGCCTCGGTGGCCCCACCGGTTTAGTGTCTGCCTTTGGCTCAGGTCATGATCTTAGGGATCCAGGATGAGCTTGTGTTGCGTTCTCTGCTCAGTGGGGAGTCTCTTTTCCCTCAGGTGGTCCCTGTCAACCCCTCTCCCATCATGTGCGAGCCTCTCTCTCTCTCTCCCTCAAATAAATAAAACTTTCAGGAAAAAAAAAAAAGAGAACAAGTAGAATTCTATCCAGGTATTAATAATGGTGAAGGGTATCTCTGTGTAAAAAGAATAAAGAAAGGTATTTTAAGACCCTTAAGGTAAATGAAACGTTTGGCAAGAAGAGAACCCATTTAGCTGTTCAGATCAGGATTTATTTTACTGAGGTTGAAAACTGCAGAGGGCTCTAAAGGAGGGGTATGATTTTGACAGATACATGGTATACCGGGAAAGAGAACCACCCAAAAGGTCTGCTGGAGGCAAGAATTAACCTGAGCAAAAAGCTAGCCTAGAGGCAGTTAGGTTCAGTGTCTTAGAAGACAGAATAGTTCGGCAAGGCTGGAGTTTAGGTAAAACAGATAAAGGCAATGGGAGATAAGACTAGAAAAGGAGGTTGTGGTCACTATTAGGAGGACTTAAAATGTCAGGCTGAAATTATACTTAGTTTGAGAGGCACCAGGAAGCCACTGTGGGACTCTTAGCAGTAAGTGGCATATTTAGACTTCAACTCAGATAGAATGACTCAGAAGACTCATTTGTATCTAACAAAACCATCATAGTTTGTGCTTTGTTGTGATTACCTCTGATTTTTAAACACTCAAGTTAAAAAGTATAAGATTAATATTCACAAGTGTGGATAAAAGATTTAGAAAATTTAACACTGCAGCCAAATTTTAAACTCTTACTCAGCACGTTATGATAGAACCTCTTTTCAATGACATGATTAAACTTTATTATACCCTTTCAAGGACTTGGTATATTGTACCTAAAACCGTAAGCTAGGTTACTAGGGTTTTTTTCCCCAACTTTGAAAGTCTAAAGATATATGTAAATTCTTGCCCATCAGTTTCCAAGTTCACCTTATGCCTTGTGATGCTAGAGTTGGAGCTTTCGAACCACATTTAGCCTTTGCCAATAGAAAGGGCTGGGGGAGGGAGAAGAGATTTGCTTCTTCCTATGTGTATCACTTGACTTTCCTGTTTGCTGTTCCTATGAGCATCACCAGAGACTCACTTCATCTCAGCATCTGCAGTTCCTTCCTGAAGCAGTTCACGGAATCCAGTTTGCAGTTTGTCAACCTTAGCAGAACTAGCCTCACTTTCTGCCCACCCTCCCCCCAAGAGGAACCAACACCGGGCTGCTCTATTCCCAGTAATCTGGGTCTCTCCTTCCAGCTGAGACATACCAGCCCTTGATGAGCTATGCTGCCTTCCCCAGACTTCAGCTCCACACACAGTCCATCCTCCACACTAAAACATTAATAACCGCCATCTCTTGCCTACATGCCATCAATCCCAGGGGTGGTGGCTGTTTTTACAACTGTTAGCTCTGGTATCTTAGTTGCCTTCTTAACCATCTGGTTAACAACTTTATGCCAAGTTAACAATTCTTTGTATTAAATTCCCCCCAGCTGAAATAACTGGTTTACTTTTCCAATCAAACCCCTACAGACACAACTATGGAACAGAAATCTAATAAACAGAACAAGCAATGTTCAAAATTCAAAAATCTTAACTCAGATCATTAAACAGAAATCCTTTTCACTTGGAAGCCTAAACACTATACAGAAGTAAGAAACTTACATTATGGCTTATTCGAAAGAGAAAAATTTTTTAAATCTGCTGGTAATTATTTGAAGGTAACTTGTCCTTTGTTGTTGGATTATCTTTACCTTCACTGTACAGGTATATTCAAATATACGCAACACAAACATGCTCTGCATGTTTTCTAAGTGCTGTTTAAATGGTTTCTAAAACTCAGTAAACACTGCAGCCACCTTTTAAAAAAATGTTATTACAGTTTACTGTACCTAAGACATTAAGTCAGGATACTAAGTTCTTTTCCTATCTTGGCAAGTCTGAAAATGTACAGCACTGGTCAGCTGGATCATCAGCTTAAAAACAATGACATCTCTGTTTTCAATTTCAGGGCTAGAAGGAAAACAGTGCCTGCTTTTGAAATGGAAAAAAGTATGTGTCAGTTTAGGTGGCTATAGTGAGACTAATTTATAAATACAAATTTCTTGGCATCAATTACTTATTATGAAGTCATCACTTCCTTGGATACTGGGTTTTATATAAGAAACCTTAAGTGTTACTCCTGTCTACTGTTGGGTTAGCGGGTGAAGAAGAGAAAAATAAAACAAAACCTCCAATTCTCATGTGAAAGAGATGCCAAGATAAATTTGTATATATACTGACGTAGTAGCACCTTTAATACAAATTTTCTGGGCCCAGGAGTCACCTGAAGGTGACTAAGATTAACAAAATGACATGATCATATTTGGAAGTATTTAGTCATGCATTTTTCTGTATTCAAAGTAAATCAATATTCTCAAGAAGAAGTGTGACATGATAATTTTTTTTAAAGATGAGAGAAATCTGGGGCACCCTGGTGGCTCAGTGGGTTGGGCATCTTACTCTTGATTTCAGCTCTAGTCATGACTTCAGGGTCATGAAATCAAGCCCAGTGTCAGGCTCCACACTCAGCAGGGAGTCTGCCTGAAATTCTCTCCTTTTGCCGGTCCCCACCACTCTCCTGCATGTTCTCACTCTAAAAATAAGTAAATCTTAAAAAAAAAAAAAAAAAATGTGGTGAGAGAAATCTAAAAGGCAAAGAAACCAAAGGAAAAAATAGCTCAGGTAAGAGTTAAGTGATGGCACTATACAGCTCACAGTTGATATGTGATAGTATATAGTGATCCAACAGTGTAAAAACCACCCTGCACAAAGTGCCCCACCAAGTGGGCAGAGTGGAGACTGAAAACCAGCCCATCTTTTGCCAAGCTATGTATGCTGCTGCATCCGCCCAGATGAAGACCCTTTCTAATTTGTCCATTGGAACAGGGGCTGGGGAGTGTATATCTTTCTATCTCACACAATGATACTTACAGATTTGCTTGGTCCTGGGGAACAGGAAGGGTGGAAGAGCACATTTAAGATGCAATGAGAAGATAATTGGCAAAGTGAGGTGCCTGGCTACGAAGGGGAGAAAAGAGCTGAGGCTGCCTTCTAGATCCTTGCTTATTTCTTTCAGCAAGTATTAAAAGTCAGCCAATGTGTTTGAAGTGCTTTTAGCTACACAAAGACAAATCAGTGGGCCAACTCAGTAACTAACCCTGACTCATTAATATGCTGGGTTTAAAAATCTAGACAGAGGGGGCGCCTGGGTGGTTCAGTGGGTTAAAGCCTCTGCCTTCAGCTCAGGTCATGATTCCAGGATCCTGGGATGGAGCTCCACATCAGGCTCTCTGCTCAGCAGGGAGCCTGCTTCCCTTCCTCTATCTCTGCCTGCCTCTCTGCCTACTTGTGATTTCTGTCAAATAAATAAATAACATCTTAAAAAAAAATCTAGATAGAGGTATGCTCGTTTGGTGCGGACCTAGTACCTCTTTTGTGAAGCGCAGCTGAGAAGACTCTGGTGCTCGCCATGGCTGACAAAAAGCCCAAGGAAGGGGACGCCTGGGTGGCTCAGTTGGTTGGACGACTGCCTTCGGCTCAGGTCATGATCCCGGAGACCCGGGATCGAGTCCTGCATCAGGCTCCCAGCTCCACGGGGAGTCTGCTTCTCCCTCTGACCTTCTCCTCGCTCATGCTCTCTCACTGCCTCTCTCTCAAATAAATAAATAAAATCTTAAAAAAAAAAAAAGCCCAAGGAAGGAATCAAGACTGAGAACAACGATCATATTAATTTGAAGGTGGCAGGGCAGGATGGTTCTGTGATGCAGTGTTTAAGATTAAGAGGCATACATCACTTAGTAAACTAATGAAAGCCTATTGTGAATGACAGGGTTTGTCAATGAGGCAGATCAGATTCCAATTTGATGGGCAGCCAATCAATGAAACAGACACTACTGCACAGGTGGAAATGGAGAATGAAGATACAATTGATGTGTTCCAGCAGCAGACAGGAGGTGTCTACTAAGAAAGGAACCTGCTACTTTACTCCAGAACTGTTCCTCCAGACCAAGAACACATTCTCAATTAGAAAGCCGCAATTTGGTTACACCACATCCTGACTACTACAGTATAGTTTTCTCTATTCTTTCATTTTCCCCTTCCCCATTCCTTTATTGTACATAAAGTAACTGTGTATGTGCACAAGCATATTGCATTTTTTTAAACTAAATGGCCAGTGGTATGTTTTGATCGACAACAAATGGAGATGGGATGGGGGGAAATACTGCTTCTGTGAAAATACCCCCTCTCTCCATTAGTGGCATTCTCAGTCAGCTCTTATCTTTTTATTCCAGTAAGTTATTTTGCTCTCACTGTTTAACAAAAAAAAATGAACAACACAAAAATCCTTGCATACCTTGTTCAATTGGAGAATTTTAATGTTTTTCATTTATCATTGTAAAACCAAGGACAATTTTATAACTTTTTTATACCGTAGCAGTTACATGTAGGGCAATCTGTCTTTAATTAGGGATAAATTACTCTAAAAGAAATAAATCCTAGATAGTTTTCCCTTCAAGTATCTTGTTGTTTAAATAAACTTGTTTAAAAAATAATAATAATCTGGGTGCCTGGGTGGCTCAGTGGGTTAAAGCCTCTGCCTGCAGCTCGGGTCATGATCCCAGGGTCCTGGGATCGAGCCCCGCATTGGGCTCTCTGCTCAGCAGGGAGCCTGCTTCTTTCCCTACTTGTGATCTGTCTCTGTCCAATAAATAAATAAAATCTTAAAAAAAAAATAATAATCTAAATAGAATCATCTAGATTGAATCTCATTCTGTGGATGCGAAAACTGAGTCCCAGAGAGACTGTAACTTTGGAGTTCAGTGTGTTCCACCCATGAGTGGTTTCAAATTCTTTTGAACTTCGGGTTCTTAAACTTAGTATCATAATCACCTGGGAGGGTTGTTTAAATAAGACTGCGGAGCCCCAGGAATCTGTATTGGTAACAAGGTCCCAGATGATACTGAGGCTACCAGTCTGGGGGTTACTTTTTTTTTTTTTTTTTTTAAGATTGTTTATTTGACAGAGAGAGAGATCACAAGTAGACAGAAGACGCAGGCAGAGAGAGAGGGACCAGAGAGCCGACCAGAGAGCCCAACATGGCGCTCGATCCCAGGACCCCGAGATCATGGCCCAAGCTGAAGGCAGAGGCTTAACCCACTGAGCCACCTAGGTGCTCCTGGGGGTTAAATTTTGAGAGCCAATATATTAGACATAGAGTCTGGTAACTCTGTCAAGTGGTGTGGGTCTTAGAACAACCTTTAGGCCAAAAATTCTGGGTAGGGAGGAACTGCTTAATGCTTACAGATGAGACAGAGGATTAGTGAAAAATCTTTAATAATTACCATTTATAGGGATGCCTAGGTGGCTCAGTTGGCTAAGCATCTGTGGCTCAGGTGGGTGATTCTAGGGTCGAGCCCCACATCAGACTTCCTGCTCAACAGGGAGTCTGCTTCTCCTTCTCCCCCTCTCTCTGCTCATGCTCCCTCAAATACATAAATAAAATTTAAAAAATCAGATACCTGTATGAGGCATTAAAACTAGGAGACAGAGCAATATTACTTTCTGCCTTGAGACAAAGCTGGATCTGAACAATGAGTAAAGCTGTATGGTTTAAAGATCAAAGGCTTTCCATAAGTAATAAAGGATGCTTTTAAGAATACCAAGTTTAAAAAATTTTAAATTACCATTTATATAAATATAATTAAGACTAAAGTATATTTAATATAAAATATAAAAATATATAGTAACCATATTATAATAAAATGTCAATATATAAGTATTTTAGAAAATATCAAGATAAATATATATCTTATAAATATTATATAATACAAACATAAATATGCATTCAGGGTACCAAGTTAACCTATTTTCTATCTTCTTTTCTATCATGCTTTAATATCTAGTTTAAAAGCACTGGAAATTAAGTTCTTTCTAAAGAATCCAGAGTACTTGGGACGCCTGGGTGGCTCAGCTGGTTAAGCGGCTGCCTTCGGCTCAGGTCATGATCCCAGCGTCCTGGGATCGAGTCCCACATCGGGCTCCTTGCTCAGCAGGGAGCCTGCTTCTCCCTCTGCCTGCCACTCTGTCTGCCTGTGCTCGCTCGCTCTCTCTCCCTCTCTCTGACAAATAAATAAAAAAAAAAAAAAAAAAAAAGAATCCAGAGTACAGGTCAAACTCCACAGGATGCTACAGTGTTCTAGCCCTGGACCACCTTTCCTCTCATTTCCTACAAATCCTTAAAACGGAGACATACCAACAATTTACACTCTGTGGTTTAATTAAAACAGCAAGCTTTGAAGTCAGACAGACATGTGTTTTAATCCCAGCCATGCTATACCGGCATCACCAATGGTGCCAGGTAGGAGCGAAGATTTTGTAATTTATTCAGTATTTTGACGAAAAGCACAAGCACATGCCTATTCACAGTACCATTCCTGTTTGTATCTGGGATATTGTCTATTCCAATCTCCAATGCAGACATATGTACCCACTTTCTATTGAATTGTTATTGATTCTTTCAATATAAGATAATTGATTTCTCTATTTTTCCATGTATCTTTAAGCAGTGTTGATCACTCCAGTTTGTGTGCCTCTACATCAACTTTTACATAATACTTTTTTAAAAATCACCTTTATTAAGTTATTAATTTACATACAACAGAATGTTCCTGACCTAAGTGTAAATTTTGATGAATTTTGACAAGTTTACATATCTATGTAAAAACCACTACAACCAAAATTTAGAGTGTATCCATCACCCAAAGGATTCTGTTACACCTGTTCCCTCTCAATCTCCATTGGCCAACCCCAGGCAACGAGTGCTAAGCTTCATCAATATAGATCAAAACCAAAACCAACTCCAAAATTTCACATTAATGGGTTCATATAGTTTACACTGTGTCTGTTGCCTTTTGTTCAGCATACTTTTGTAAACTATTAATAAAATTTTAGTTTACATAAAAATTAATCCATTTAAAGTCAATTTTTGATGAGTTTTAATAGCTGTATACACCCAAGCAACAACCACTACAATCGAGACATAAAACATTTCTATCACCTCCAAGAAGATTCCTCATGCCACCCATCCCTTCACACATGAATATACGCTTTTGTACTTTCTCTGACTTAGCAAGATTTCAGATTTATCCATGTTGTTGTGACTATCAAGGGTAAATTCCTTTGCATAGCTGACTATTTATTCTGTAACATGGAAATACCCTATTTTGCCTATTCATTCACCCGTTGATGGTTACTTGGGCTGTTCCAATTAGGGGCTACTGTGAAGAAAGTTGGCATGAGTATTATTGTATCTGTCTTAAGAGCAAATATTTTCATTTCTCTTTTATAAATAACCAGGATTTGAATAGCTGAGTACTGAAGTATGTATATATCTAACTCCTCAAGAAACAGCCAAACTATTTACAAAAATGGGTTACACATCACTACAAAATATGATAGTAATATTTGAGAATTATAGTTACTGTATAACCTCAACAGCCCTTGGGAGTGCCACAAACTTTATTTATTTATTTTTAAGATTTTATTTATTTATTTGACAGAGAGAGAGAGATCACAAGTAGGCAGAGGCAGGCAGAAAGGCAAAGGGGTCTTTTTCCTGCTGAGCAGAAAGCCTGACGAGGGGCTCAATCACAGGACCCTGGGATCATGACCTGAGCCGAAGGCAGAGGCTTTAACCCACTGAGCCACCCAGGTGCCCCGCACAACTTTATTTTTAAGATTTTATTTATTCATTTGACAAACAGAACAGATGGGGGTGGGGAGAAGCAGATTCCTCACTAAGCAGAGAGCCTGATGTGGGGCGGGATCCCAGGACCACAGGATCACATCCTGAGCCAAAGGCAGATGCTTAACTGACTGAGCCACCCAGGCATCCTAGTGCCAGAATTTTAAATGATACTCACTCCAATGGGTGTGTATCTCATTATGGTTTTAATTTGAGTTTCCATGACAATTTTAAGCTTCTTTGTATGTGCTCATCAGCCATTTCTTTAATGTCTTAAGAATTTAGCCAATTTTTAAATTTTTTGGTTGTCATTGAGCTGTATAATTTCTTTTTCAGATGTATTACAAGTATTTTCTCCCAGTCTGTGGGCTTGCCTTCTTTTTCTTAACGATCTTTCAAAAAGTAAGTGTTTAACTTTGGTGAAGTCCAATTTATCAAAAAATTTTTTTTAAGTTTATGGCCTCATGGAAACACCTAGGTATCTCAGTTGGTTAGGCGGATGCCTTTGGCTCAGGTCATGATCCCAGGGTCCTTGCTCAGCCGGGAGCCAGCTTCTCTCTCTCCCTCTGCCTGCTGCTCCCCCTGCTTGTGCTCTCTCTCTCTGTCAAATAAATAATCTTTTAAAAAATTAAAAAAAAAATAAAGTTTATGGCTCAACTTTTCTGCATCCTAAAAAGCCTTTACCTTTTCTTTCCCAAAATTGTCAAAACTTTCTACGTTTTCTTACATTAAAAAAAAAATTTATTATTTTTTTTAAAGAGAGAAGTAGGGGAGTGGTAGCAGGGAGAGGAAGAGAGGGAAAGATCTTAAACAGGCTCTACACCTAGCACTGAGCCAACACAGGGCTCGACCTCATGACCCTGAGATCATGACCTGAGTCAAAATAAAGAGTTGGACACTTACTGAGCCAACCAGGCACCCCTCTTATACACATTTTAGAACATGAGAGTCTGTTTAGGTCTAAAATGGATTTGAAGTTAATTTTTCCATATGGTATAAGAACTGAGATCAATTTTTTTTTAATGTGGGTATGCAGTTGTTCTGGTACCATTTCTTGGAAAGATTATTCCCTCCCCCACTGAACTGCTTTGTCACCTTCGTGAAAAACTTACTATATAACCATGTATCTGTTTCTGGATTTCACTAGTTTTCCAGAAGTTTTCAAGTCAGGTAATAAGCCCTCCAATTTTATCTTTTTCAAAATTGTTAAAGCCATATTTTGCCTTTCCATAAAAATTTGTAATTCGTTTGTCAGTTTCTGGGGGGACAAACTTATTAGAAATTTTAATTTGAATCTAGATCAACTGAAAACTGACATCTAAACATTACTGAGTCTTCCAAACTATTAACATGATCTCCTCATTTCTTAAGGTACACTTAATGTCCCTCAGCAAAGCTTTACAATTTTCAGTCGACAGAACTTTCATATATTTTGTAAAATACATTTCTGAAGAGTTCATGTTCAGAGATGTTTATAATGGTATTTTAAAGTTTCTGTAATTTTCATTTCTAAAGATTTTTATTTATTTGACAGACAGAGATCACAAGTAGGCAGAGAGGCAGGCAGAGAGAGAGGAGGAAGCAGGCTCCCTGCCGAGCAGAGAGCCCGATGTGGGGCTCGATCCCAGGACCCTGGGATCATGACCTGAGCAGAAGGTAGAGGCTTTAACCCACTGAGCCACCCAGGCACCCCTGTAATTTTCATTTCTAACAGATTAGAAAATGCAATTGAATTTTTAACATTAACCTTGTAACTAAATTTACATATTATTTCAACAGGTTTTTTAGGAAAGGGACAGCTAGGTGGCTCCCCATGCTTGTGTTCTCTCTCTTTCCCTGTCAAATAGAGAAATGGAATCTCTCTCTTTTTTTTTTTAAGACTTTATTTATTTATTTGAGATAGAGCAAGAAAGAGGGCACAAGCACAAGGCGGGGCAGGGGGCAGGGGTAGAGGGAGAGGGAGAAACAGGCTCTCAGCTGAGCAGGGAGCTTGATGTGTGGCTTGATTCTGGGACCATGGGATTATGACCTGAGCCAAAAGTAGACGCTTAACTAACTGAGCCACCCAAGCGCCCTATAAATAGAATCTTTAAAAAAAAATCCCTTAGTATATTTTATATACATGATTACATTATCTGTTAAGTACAGACAGCTTTATTTTGTGCTTCCAATTTATATGCCTTTTACTTTTTCTGGCTATGAACTCCAGAAAAATACTGAATTAAAGTGGTGAGGGTAAACAATCTTGCCTTGTTCCCAATCACAGGTGCTAAGAATTTAGTCATTCACCATCATATATGATGTTAGGTAGGCTTTTCATACACACCCTATGAGGTCAAGGAAATCCCTTTTCTTCCTAGTGTGCTGGGTTTTTACCATGAATGGATACTGAATTTTGTTAAATGCTTTCCTGCATCCATAGAAATATACTGGATTTTTCCCTTTAGTCTAATATGGTAAATTATACTGGTTTATTTCTGAATTTTTTTTTTTAAAGATTTTATTTATTTGACAGACAGAGATCACAAGTAGGCAGAGAGACAGGCAGAGAGAGAGAGAGAGAGGAGGAAGCAGGCTCCCTGCCGAGCAGAGAGCCAATGTGGGGCTCGATCCCAGGACCCTGGGATCATGACCTGAGCCGAAAGCAGAGGCTTTAACCCACTGAGCCACCCAGGCGCCCCAAGTTTATTTCTGAATGTTAAAACAACCTTGCATTTGAGATAAACCCTACTCATATATACTGTATCATTTTTTTTATAGATTACTAGATCCTATTTTTTTAAAGATTTTATTTATTTATTTCAGAGAGAGTGAGGTAGGGAGGAACAGAGCAAGGAGAAGCAGACTCCCTGCTGAGCAGGGAGCCCTACGCAGGGCTCGATCCTCAGGACCCTGGGATCATGACCTAAACTGAAGGCACATGCTCAATGACTGAGCACCCAGGTGTCCCTATTAGACCCTATTTTTTAAGATCATGTTAAGGATTATTGCATCTACATTCATGAGGGTCATCTATCTCTAGTTTTCTTTTTTCTGTAACATCATTTGATTTTGGTATCAGGATAATGCTGGCCTAAAAAATTAGTTGGGAAGTATTCCCTCGTTTTCTGAGTTTGTGCAGATTTTGCATTATTTCTTCTTTACATGTTTCATAAATCCTCCAATGATGTGTTCTGGACCTGCCGATTTCTTTATAGGAAGGTTCTGAATTATGAACTCAACTCTGTTAATATAGGGCTCCCTATATTCTTCTGTTTCTCCTTGAATCTATTTTGATAACTTTCATTTTTTTCTAAGAAATGTATCCATTTCATCTACATCAGACCATGTATTGGCACCAATTTGCTCATATTTCTTTATTAACTTTAACATTTATAGAATCAGTAGTTATGTCTTTCAGTCCTAACAGATATGTGGGGCTTTAAAAAAAAAAATCAATTCAGCTAGGTTTATAAAATATATTGAGGTTCCCCCCGCCCCAGACAACCAGGTTTTGGTTTCAGTGATCTTTTTTCACGAACCCCACTCTTAATTTTTTGGGTTTAACTTGCTCTCTTTTTCTAGCTTCTTAGGGTGAAAGTTTGGATGACTGATTTTAGAACTTTCTTCTCTAATAACTATAAATTTCTCTATAAATACAGCTTAAGCTTCATCCCTTGGTATCTTGCCAAAGGTTCAGGATAAAATTTTACAGAGCTAAGGCTGTATCTCTGTAATTTCAACAAAAACATAGATTAAAAAAAGAGTAGCTAAACACCATGCAAAGAAAAACGTCAGAACACCTGCCTCAAAAATGTAAACACACTTTACCCATGAAAACTAAATCTCATAGATTTTATTATTTTTTAAAAAGATTTTATTTATTTATTTGACAGAGAGGGAACACAAGCAGGGACAGTGGGAGAAGGAAAAGCAGGCTTCGCAAGAGTAGGGAGCCCGATGCGGGGCTTGATCTCAGGACCGATCTGAGCTGAAGAAAGATGCCTAACAACTGAGCCACCCAGGCGCCTCTTAACTATCATAGGTTTTAAAGCTCTAATGGGTTGCCCTCGTAGCTAAGTAGGTTTAGCAGCCCAGTCTTGGTTTTGGCTCATGATCTCAGAGTCCTGGAATGGAGCCTTGCTTCAGTCAGGCTCCACCCTCAGCACGGGGTATGCTTAAGATTCTGTCTCCCTATTCCTTTGCCCCTTCCCCACTTTAAATAAAACTTATAAGAATATTTTTTGAAGCTCTGACGTTAAATTCTTATAACTTTTTTTTTCTTTAAGATTTTATTTATTTATTTGACAGAGAGAGAGAACACAAGCAGAGGGAGCGACAAGCAGAGGAAGAGGGAGAAGCAGGCATTACGCTGGGCCGGGAGCCCAATGTGGGGCTCGATCCCAGGACCCTGGGATCATGACCTGAGCCAAAGTCAGATGTTTAACTGACTGTGCCACCTAGGCACCCCTCTTGTAACTTTCAAAATAAGGCCTTCCCAGAAGAAATGTTCCCAAAACTTCTGGTAAAGAAATATAAGGCCACACAGTCCCCAAAACATTGTATGGGAGGAACAGAGAAGAAAAGTACAGGATAAAGGGGGGAAGATGGGGATTTCTCAATACATCCACAACTTTACTTTCTAGGCTCTTCTCATCCCTGGCTACTCAACAGAATCACCTTTGAGATACTCTAAAATGATGGGGTGCCTGGGTGGCTCAGTGGGTTAAAGCCTCTGCCTTCAGCTCAGGTCATGATCCCAGGGTTCTGGGATCGAGCCCCACATCAGGCTCTCTGCTCAGCAGGGAGCCTGCTTGCCTGCTTCCTCCTCTCTCTCTGCCTGCCTCTCTGCCTACTCGTGATTTCTGTCTGTCAAATAAATAAAATCTTAAAAAAAAAAAAAAAAGAGATACTCTAAAATGAGGTGCGCAGGTTCTGTATAATCTGAATCAACCAAAATAGAATCTTTGGGGACAAAGCATCAGGTATCTGCATTTTTAAAAAGTTCCTCTATGGCCAGCCAGTCTGAGAATTATGAAACAGGCAGGGAACCATGTAGGTCTAAAAAAAAAAAAAAAAAAAAATACCTTGATCTGTTGTCTCCGTAGCATGGCAAGCTCTCTCATGTCTCGGAATGGCTGTAGTAAATACTGATATAGTTCAGTTGTGGCTTCTGCAAGGCTGCTATAAGCTTCATCCTCCATCTGATACAAGTCCAGAAGCTCCACCATGCTTTCTGTATTCTTGTGCTTATCCAAGAGCTGTGGAACAAAAAGGTTTTATTATAAAGAATCTGATTATAATAGCCTATAAATACTTCTTTTTAACTCCCTCCTTTATTTTGGGATGTTGGAATACTGAAACACAGAAGAAATGAAAAGCACTGGATGCTTTTCATCACTCATCTCCATGTGGAGACATCTTACTACTCAAGACTGCCTGAATTATCCTTTTCAAACTGCTCTCATCAAATATGATGTCCTGTTCAAATATCCTGTTCTGTGTATTTTCTGGGTCTCCATACTAACTGCCTAGACTTAAGTCTTTAAAAATATATTTCCATGTATCCTATAGCCTTTTCTGTATTTATAAAAAAATTTTTTCATTGCTAATATACAAAGTAGTTATCAACTCTTACCAGTATTATTCTACTAATTTTCCCAAATCTTCTTGCCACTCCACTCCTCCTCCCAGTTTGGAATTCTCCTACATTAACTTTCAACTCACGCCTATGACATCCCTCAAAATCTAGGTTAATAAAAACCTCAACTGTACTAAAGAATTTAAGACTGACTATAACAGATTTTTGTAACTCTTACTTGTACTCCTTGGTACTCGTGTGTGTGTGTGTGTGTGTAGGTGCGCGCGCGTGTGTGCATACATGCGTGCACTTGTTTTCATTCATTCCTCAACAAATATGGACATCTAACACGTCAGGCACTGGGCCAAGAACTGGGCATACAACATGGTATCTCTCTTCATGAAGCTTACAGTGTAGTAAATAAACAGAAACTAAGTTTTTAAAAATTATAAACTGTGATGATATGAAAATTATTTTTTAAAGCTTTAAAAAAGTGAAGAATAAAAATAATACAGTGAAACAATGAATCCCATGAGAAAGAATGAGAGCTGGGCAGATATTGGCACTGTGTGACCTAATTTATAAAAGGTAGAGAGAGAGTAGGCAATCCTTTTCCAAGGATCCAAGGAAGCTTACATTAAAATTTAAAGAAACATGTAGGCAAGACAGTTTATGTATTTATTCTTGGTGCCCATTTACCTGCTGACAGTCTCATCTCAAAGGCACAAAATTCTGCTTTTCATTCCATATCTAAAGTTTTCACTACTACCTTCCTCCCCAACTTTTTGCTTTAGTTACCATATCCGACTACACATCTTATATTCAATTTAGAGTCCAAATTCACTTCCTGCCCAGAGTCTTAGCACTAAATGTAGTAGCACATACACATTGGTCTTTTGTCTACTGTATTATTAACAATCATGATGGATCAGATAATCTACCTTAAACTGTTTTTATGACAAAGAAGTACTATATAAATACTAGTTATTCTGTTTTAAGGCTACTGTAATTCCAACTTCCACCACTACCATGGAGAACTTCCACTATCCAGTATCAGCTGAATAGTTCCTCTTAGATCGTTTCTCCCACTGATGGAACTATAAGCCCTGGGCAAATATTACAACACTACTACCCGGAGACACTGTAAAGTGACCAGAAGTAACTAAAAACTGGAGAGAACATCACTACTTAGAAGACAGGAAGACCCTAAGTAACTCCGCTTTGCCGTACTCCAGGGTGTATGAGGCAGATACAGTGAGGCCTGCAGGGAGGCCCCAGTGGCTGCCAGAGGAGAGAAGTTTGGCTAAAACAGAGAACTACAGTCTTGGTGCTTGAAGAATCAAAGGACAGAGTTAAGATATCCACAGCATATAGAAAAGGGGAGAAGTGCAGAAAAGGAGAAAGCCAAAGGAGGAAATCTCAGACTGGTATATAAACTCTACTCTCCTCAAGGGGCACTTAGGTGGCTCAGTTGGTTAAGCGTCTGCCTTTGGCTCAGGGCATGATCCCAGGGTCCTGGTACAGAGCCCCACATCAGGTTCCCTGCTCAGCAGGGAGACTGCTTCTCCCTCTCTCCCTCTGCCTGCTGCTCCACCTACTTGTGCTGTCAAATTAAAAAAAAAAATCTAAAAAAAAAAAAAATCAACAATCTCTGGAGGAACATAACACAGAGAGGCTCTGTTAGGTACCACTTATAGTGTCCAGAATACAATCCAAATTTCGCAGACCTATAAAGAAATAGGAAAACAAAACAATGCTCAAAAGAGAATCGAATGTAGGTAACTTTAAGATGAAATACTTTTGATGTAGCATAGATTTTAATTTTTTTTTTAAGATTTTATTTATTTGAAAGAGAGAGTGTGTGCACACACAAGCAGGGGTAGGAGCAGAGGGAGAGAGATAATCAGGCTGTCCTCTGAGCAGGAAGCCCATGCAGGGCTCAATCCCAGGACCATGGGATCAAAACCTGAGCTGAAGGCAGACGCTCAACTGACTAAGCCACCCAGGTGCCTCTCGATTTAGCACAGATTTTAAAGCAATTATTTTAAATGCTAATGGACACAATTTGCTCATGAAGAATAAACAAAATCTCAAAGAAGAAATAGTATTTTAAAGATTTTATTTATTTGAGAGCGAGCAAACGAGTGAGCATGGGGGAGGTGGGCGTGGGTACCATAGGGACAAGCCAAATCCCCACTGAATGAGGGCAGTGGGGGTGCCTTGGTCTCAGGGATCCAAGATAACCTGAGCCAAAGTCAGATGATTAACCGAGAGAACCACCCAGGCACCCCTAAAGGACATTCTAGAACAAAAAATATAGTGTCTAAAATAGCCTGGGGCACAGATACAATAAGAGGTTAAAGATTAAAAAGTAATCATCTATGATTAGCACTTCCTATTCCCCTAATTCCTTACTGTTGCATCAGTAGAGCTCTTATGAAACTGAAAAAAACTTCATTTTTTTAAGATTTTAAGTAGTAACTAGGGAAGCCCAAAACACCACAGGAGAAAAAACCAAAGACACCAGAGAAAATCTTAGCCTCTGACACCTAAAGCAACTGCCTAGAATAACACAGTCGAGCCTTTTCTTGGTGGATAAACAAAATCTCACTCTAAAGGCATATTTATCTCAGCTCCTTTTGCCTAGTACCATCATGTCCGGCTTTCAAAAAAAAAAAAAAATTACAGGGCATATTAAAAGCACAGTCTGAAGAGACAGAGCAAGCATGAGAACCATACTCAGGTATAGCAAGGATACGGGAATTATCAGACTAGGAATTTAAACTATGATTAAAATGCTAAGTGATCTTGGAGTGCCTTGGTGCCTCAGTAGGTTGAGCAGCCGACTCGGGTTTTGGCTCAGGTCGCAGTCTCTTGGGTCGCAGTATCAAGTTCCTTGCTCAATGGGGGAGTCAGCTTGAAGGTTCTCACCCTCTGCCCTTTTCCCACTCCTGCGTGCGCACTCTCTGTCACACACACACTCTCTCAAATACACAAATAAATCTTTTTAAAAATATGCTAAGGAGGGTGCCTGGGTGGCACCGTTGGTTAAGTGGCTGCCTTCAGCTCAGGTCATGATCTTGGAGTCCTGGGATGGAGTCGCACACTGGGCTCCCTGCTCAGCAGGGAGTCTGTTTCTCCCTCTGACCCTCTCCCCTCTCATGCTCTCTCTCTTACTCTCAAGTAAATAAAATAAATAAATCTTTAAAAAATATATGCTAAGGAATCTAATGGAAAAAGCAGACAACATGCAAGAACTTATGTATATAACATAAACAGAGGGTTGGAAATACTAGGAATCAAAAGGAAATGCCATAAATCAAAATCAAGCAAAAATGCCTTCAATGGGCTTATTTTTAGACTGGACGCAACAACAACAACAACAAAACAAACTAACAAATGAGCTTGAAGAAATGTCAGTAGAAACTTCCAAAACTGAAATGCAAAAACAAAAACAAAAAAATTTCAAAGAACAAAATATCCAAGAAGCATGGGACAATTACCTATAAAAGAGTAAGGAAAAATTCTATCAGAATTCTCTTCAGAAACCATGCAAACAAGAGAAGTAGAGTGAAATAATTAAGAGCTGGCTAGCTGGCTGGCTGAGTCAGAGGAGCATACCACTCTTGATCTTGGAGTTGTGAGTTCAAGTACCACACTGTGTGTAGAGATTAGTTAAGAAAGAAAGAAAGAAAGAGTAAACCTTAAAAAAAAGTTAAAAATCCATATACCTAGAATTCTGTATTCAGTGAAATTACCTTCAAAACTGAACGAGAAATAAGAAATCCTCAGGCAAACATAAACTGAGGGAACCTGTCTTGCAAGAAATACTAAAAGATTATTTGTCAGAAAGGAGGAAATTTATCTAGGTCAGAAACTTGGATCTAGATAAAGAAAGGAAGAATGTTAGGAAATTAATAAAAGTTAAATAACATCTTTCCTTATTATTCCTTAAAAAAAAAAAAGATTTATTTATTTATTTATTTGACAGAGATCACAAGTAGGCAGAGAGAGACTGGGGAAGCAGGCTCCTCGCTGAGCAGAGAGCTTGATCCCAAAACCCTGAGATCATGACCTGAGCCGAAGGCAGAGGCTTAACCCACTGAGCCACCCAGGCACCCCTTCCTATTACTATTCTTAACAGATCTAACATAATAGTTTACTCATAATTGGAGCCACAATATATCCAGTGATTACACCTTACAGATTAATAAGTAACAGGTCAAAAGGGACAGGACTAAAGAACTGGGAATACCTTGTTATAAAGGTACTTGTACTATATGTAAAGTACAACACTATTTGAAAGAAAGCTTGGTTAGTACTGCAAACGTTATTATTGCAAACTTGAATGTAACCACTAAATAAAGTTTTAAAAAGTATCACAGACATGCTAATTGAGGATGTACTAACTGAGAAAAAAAAAAACAAACCAACAGAATATAATACCAGAAGTCCAAAAGAGTAGAAAACAAAAAAAGGACAAAAACTGGACAATAAACAGAATATAGTAACAGATATGGTAGGTATTACTCCAACTGTATCAATCATCACTTTAAATATCAATGGCTGAAACAGACCTATTAAGAGAGACTGTCAGGGTGAACATAAAACCGAGATCCAACTATACATTGTCTCAAAGAAACTCACTTTAAATACAGACACAGATAGGTTAAAGTGGTAAAAACATACCATGTAACACTAATCGAAAGAAAGCTACAGTAGCTATATTACTTTCAAATAAAGCAGATTTCAGAACAAGGAAAATTATTAGAGAAAATTATAAAAATAGTTAATTCTCCAAGACATAATAATCCTTAATGTATATATGCCCAAAAGCATAACACTAAAATACCCAAGTTAAAAATAGATACAACTACAAGGAGAAAAGTATTAGTCCACTATGACAGTTGGAGACATCAAGATCCCTTATCAGTAATGGACAGATCCAACAGGCAGAAAATCAATAAGGACAGCTGAACTCAACAGCACCATCAACTGGACATATTTGACACCTATCAACTATTTCATCCAATTGCAGCAAAATACATAGTCTTTTTGAGCTCGCATGGAACATTCACCAAGACAGATCATGTTCTGGGCCCAAAACACATCATGATAAATTTAAAAGAACAGAAATGACCCAAAGTATGCTCTTAGACTACAATGAAATTAAACTAAAAATCAGTAACAGAAATATTGCTGGAAACCCCCCAAATCCTTGGGAGATTAAACAACACAATTTTTAGTAGTAAATGGGTCAAAGAAAAAAGAAAATTTTAAATATTTTCAACTAAGTGAAAACACAACTTGGCAAAAATTTTTTTGGGTCACAGTAAAAGTGCTTAGAGGAGAATCTGTAGCACTAAATGCATATATTACAAAAGTGTAAAATCAGTAATCTACACCTTTACCTTGGAAAAGAGCAAATTAAATTCAAAGACTACAGGAAAAAAAGAATTTAGAGTATAAATCAATGAAACTGAAAAAGAAATTAATAAAAAAATCAATGAAACAAAAACTCTGGTTATTTGAAAACATCAATAAAATTGATAAACATCTATCAAGGTTAACAAAGAAAAAGACACAAATTACTAGTATCAGTAATGAAAAGGGACATCATTACTGATCCCACAGACATTAAGAACATCTCTATGCCCACAAGTTCAAAAAACTAGGTGATATGGATGAATTCCTCAAAAGACACACTCTAATAAAACACAAGAACAGATGATCTGAACAGGCCTTTATTCAAGAAATTGAATTCATAATTAATAACCTTGCAAAATAGAAAACACCAAGCCCAGATGGGCTCACTGGTGAAGTCTACCAACAATTTAAGGAAGAAATCTCGCCAATGTTTTACAATCTCTCAAGAAAACAAAACAGAGGGAATACTTCCTTAAGAGGGAATACTTCCTTACTCTAAAGAGGTCAGCATGTGCCTAATACCAGAAACAATGACATTACAAAAAAACTACAGACCAACATCTCTCATAAATGTAGATGCAAAAATCCTCAACAAAATATTGGGAAGTACATCCAACATTGTATAAAAAGAACTATTGTATTACCACCAAATGTGACTTATTCAAGGTATGCAAGACTGATTCAATGTTTTAAAAAAAAGTCAATGTAATCTGTCACATCACAGTCTAAAGAAAAATCATATGATATTAATAAATGCAGGGAAAACATCTGACAAAACCCAATACCATTCATGAGAATTACCATCATACTAGTAATATAGGGAAATCTTCTCAACTTGATAAAGAACAAAAAACCTATTGCTAACATATTTAATTGTGATAAACTAGATGCTAAACAAGGCAAGGATGAATTTAATTTGCTCTCACCATTCCTATTAAACATCATACTGAAAGTCCTAGCTAATGCAACAAGAAATAACAAAGGTATAGAAATGATCCCTGAAAGTGTAGTCTTTGCAACAAGAAATAAAAGGTATACAGACTGGGAAGAAACACAACTGTCTTTACACAGATGACATCACTCTGTAGAAAAATCCAAAGGAACAGACAAAAGAAAAGAGAAAAAAAGAAGCCTTCCAAAAATAACTCATGTTAGTACACAAAAACTGAAATACTTTGGTATAAATCAATGCACAAGATCTAAATGAAGAAAATTACACACCTCTGATGAAAGACATCAAAGATCTAAACAAATGGAGAAATATTCCATATACAAGGTTTGGAAGACTTAATTACTGTCAAGATGTCAGTTCTTTCCATCTTGATCTATAGACTCAACGCAATGCCAACCAAAGTATCAGCAAGTTATTTTGTGGCCATCAACAAACCACTTCTAAAGTTTACATGGAAAGGTAAAAGTCTCCGAACGGCCAACACAATATTGAAATACAAAGTCAGAATATTGACACTATCCAACTTCATTAGTCATTAGAAAGCTACAGTAGTCAAGACAGAGGGGTTACTGATAAAAGAACAGATCAACAGAATAGAGTCCAAAACAAACCCACACAAATACAGCCCAGTGATCTTTTGACAAAGGAGCAAAGGCAATTCAATGAATAGTCTTTTTTTTTCTTCCTGAGATTTAATTTTATTTACTTGACAGAGAGAGAGACAGTGAGAGAGGACACACAAGCAGGGGGAGTGGGAGAGGGAGAAGCAGGCCCCTGACTGAGCAGGAAATCTGATGTGGGGCTCGATCCCAGGATGCGGGGATCATGACCTGAGCCAATCGCAACTGAGCCACCCAGGTGCCCCTGAATAGTCTTTTCAATAAATAGGCATCCATATGAAGGAAGGAAGGAAGGAAGGAAGGGAAGGAGGGAGGAGGGAAGGAAATCTAGACCTTACAAAAAGATTAACTCAAAATTGATCATGGACCCACATGTAAAAATGCAAAACTATAAAACTCCTGGAAAATAACTAAGAGAAAATCTTAGTGACCATGGGTTTGATAGATGTTTTAGACACAACACCCCAAGCACAATCCATGAAGAAAAAAATTGGTAGGTAAGCTGGACTTTGTTATAATACTTACCGGAAGACACTCAAGGAGCACCTGGGTGGCTCAGTCAGTTAAGTGTCTGCCTTTGGCTCAGGTCATGATCCCAGGGTCCTGGGATTGAGCCTGGCATCAGGCTCCCTTCTCACTCGGAGGCCTGCTTCTCCCTCTCCCTCTCCCACTCCCCCTGCTTGTGTTCCCTCTCTCACTGTCTCTGTCAAGTAAATAAAGTCTTTAAAAAGAAGAAAGAAATAAAAGACACTCAAAAGAATAAAAAAGACAAGCTATAGGGCGCCTGGGTGGCTCAATCAGTTAAGTGTCTGCCTTTAGTTCAGCTCCTGGCATTGGGCTCCCTGCTCAGTAAGGAGTCTGCTTCTCCCTCTGCCCTTCCCCCTTGCTTATGGTCTCTCTCTCAAAAAAATAAAATCTTTAAAAAAAAAAAAAAAAAAAAAAAAAAAAAAAAAAAAAAAAAAAAAAAAAAAAAAAAAAAAAAAAAAAAAAAAAAAAAAAAAAAAAAAAAAAAAAAAAAAAAAAAAAAAAAAAAAAAAAAAAAAAAAAAAAAAAAAAAAAAAAAAAAAAAAAAGGAGAGACAAGCTACAGAGAAAACATTTGGAAAATACATTTCTGACAAAGGACTTTTATGCAAAATATACAAAAAACTCCCAAAACTCAACATTAAGGAAACAACCCAATTTAAAAATGGGCAAAAGATCTGAAGAGACCTCACCAAATAAGCTATACAGATGCCAAGTAAGCATATGAAGAGATGATCAACATCACACCATCATCTGGGAACTGCAGATTAAAACAATGAGATGCCAGTACACACCTGACAATACCAAATGCTGGCAAGGATATGGCACAACCAGAATTCCCATTTACTGTTGGTGGCAATTTATTCTTATGATCTGTTGTTGGGCACATGCACATCAAGGATTATTAGGTCTTCTTAGAGAATTAACCCTTCTATTATATAATTATCTTCTTTACCCTTAATAATTTCCCTTGGTCCAAAGTCTGCTTTATCTCAAATTAATATAAGCTACTCCAACTTTCTTTTGATTAGTGTTAGCATGGTCTCTTTCTTACAAAACTAAATATTCTCACCATAAAATCCAGCAATCGTGTTCCTTGATATTCACCTAAATGAGGTGAAAATCTAATCCAAACAAAACCTGCACATAAAGGTTATAAGAGCTTTATTCATAAATGCCAAGACTTAGAAGCAACAGAGATGTCCTCCAATAAGTAAATGAATAAACAAACTGTGTATGTTCACACAATGGAATATTCATTTAGCACTAAAAAAAAACAAAAAACAAAAAAACAAACAAGAACTGTCAATCCACCAAAAAAAGGGGGGGGGACCTTAGATGCATATTCAAAGGTGAAAAATGAAAAACAGCCAATCTGAAAAGGCCACATATTTTAGGATACCAATTCCATAACATTCTGGAAAAACCAAAATATAGATAAAGGCTAGGGAAAAAAAAAAAAATCACTAGTTGCCAGAGCCTAGAGAGATGTGGTACACTCCAGTGAATGAATAGGGAACCATGAGATTTTTAGAGCAGTGTTAACTGCTATGTATGATACTGTAATGATGGATACAGACATTCTCCTTTTATCAGAGAATTGCACAACCCAAAGAATGACCACTTATATAAAGTATGCTCTTTAATATTAGGGGAGACTGTGGGCAGGAGGGGAATAAATGGGAACTCTATGTATTTTCTGCTCAGTTTTTCTGTAAACCTAAAATTCATATAAAACTAAAACTATCAGGGCACCTGGGAGGCTCAGTGGGTTAAGGCCTCTGCTTTCGGCTCAGGTCATGATCCCAGGGTCCTGGGATCGAGCCCCCCATCGGGCTCTCTGCTCCGCGGAGAGCCTGCTTCCTCCTCTCTCTCCCTGCCTGCCTCTCTTGCCTACTTGTAATCTGTCAAATAAATAAATAAAATCTTTTAAAAAAACCAAACAAACAAAAAACCCAAAACTATTGGGGTGTCTGAGTGGCTCAGTCAGTTACGCATATGACTCTTGACCTCAGCTCAGGTCTTGATCTCAGGGTCTTGAGTTCAAGCCCTACCCCAGGCTCATCACTAGATGTGGAATCTACTGAATGAATGAATGAATGAAGAATGAAAACAAAGTCAATTAATTTTTATATAATACAAACCTACTTAAAGACAACATTGTATTTCACTGTACATGTGCTTATTTTCATTATTTTTTTAAAGATTTGGTTTATTTGTTAGAAAACAGGAAGAGCGGCCAGTAGAGGGAGAAGCAGGCTCCCCACGGAGCAAGCAGTCAGAGGGAGAAGCAGGCTGCCAGCTGAGCAAGAAGTCTGATGCAGGACTCAATCCCAGGACCCTGAGCCAAAGGCAGATGCTTAACCATCTGAGCCCACCCAGGCATCCCATGTATGCCTATTTTTAAAGTAAAACAAAAAAAGATTAAAACATAATAACCAATTAATATCAATTATTGTCTCTGCTAAGCCCTTAATATTTTATAGGGTGATCAGATCAATGTCTTTTGGCTTTGTTAACAAGTGGTTTTTGTTTAGTTCTTTAAAAATTTATTTATTTATTTGACAGGGCACATGTGTGGGGAGCAGCAAGCAGAAAGACAATTCTGGAGACTTACTAAGAGACCCTGGTGACTCTGAGTTATATACTACAGTGGTAAGAAAAGCTTAGAAGGGTATCAGAGTGCATGCAGAGAGATCAGTTCACAGGCTCCCAGGTGTGTCTATGAAACTTGGTGGAAGTTTACACTGGGGGAGAGAACAAAGACTTAAGAAATGTTCTGGAGGTAAAAATCAGTGGTACTTGGTGAAAGACCAGATTTTAAGACAGAATTAAGGATGACTACTAGGGTTCTGTCATTACCTGAGACAAAAAAAAAAACAAATGAACAGAGACAGGTTTTTAGTGGCAAAGATTAACAGACTCAGAGACACCATCCAAATTGCTTTTTAGATACCCAAACAGGAGAGTCATGTAGGGGATACAAAATGTCATGTTCTTATCCTTAAGAAGTCTAAAATCTAACTAGGGAAGCAAACTAACAGACATAAAAATAAAACACTGATTACAAAAGAAGTAAAATGTTACCGAAAAGGTGGATCAAAGTAGGCTAATGCAGTTGGAAAAGGTGTTCTAAAGCTAGGATTTGAACTGGGTTTTGAAGAATGAGAAGTGCTGCATAGGTGAAGGAGGGTAAGCCAGACTTGAGAAATCACATGAATAGAAGCATTCTGGATAAGGAATCTGGGTGGGATGAGGGGTAGCAAAGTTATCATATTCCCTGAAGTCTGAAGGGTACACCTAGGGAACAGGGCATCACACGGAGTCTGTAAATGTAGCACATTCTCATAAGCAGTGAAAATACCTATGGAGTAGGAAAAAAGAACGACATATGTGGCCAACCTGCCGTCTTTAATTTAGTTGGCTATGTTCCAACTCAACTAAATAACCAAATCAAATAGATGGTCATTTAGTACCTAGTTCCTCATAGTATGGTCTGTGACCAACAACACCAGCATCATGTTCAGAACCTGTTATAAATATGGAACCTGAAGGCCCACTCCAGAAGCACAAAATCAGAATCTGAATTTTAGTAAGATTGCCATGTAAAAAACACACATGCCAAAGTCTGAGACACTCTATTTCAGGAACACCTTAATATACCCGTATTAACAATGAAGTGAGGCAAAAGTCTCTCTATAGTTATAGAAATTATGGCAGGTGACTTTTCTTTAATCAGAAACAATTTTTCCCTCTCACTCTCTCACTACATTTACTATTAGATCAATTAGCACTACATGCACACCACCTCGTTTTATTGTGCTTCACTTTACTGCACTTCAGATACTCTTTTTAACAAACTGAAGGTTCGTGGCAATCCTGTCTGTGTCAAGCAAATCTATCAGTGCCATTCTTACAACAGCATTTGCTCCATCTTATCTGTGTCACATTTTGGTAATCTTCACGGTATTTCAAGCTTTTTCATTAGTATCTTTGTTAGGTGATCTGTGATCAGTACTCTCAGATGTTGCTATTCTAATAGTTTTGGGGACCATGGACCATGCCCATATAACACGGTGAACTCAAGTGATCACTGTTGTATGTTCTGAGTGATTCAGGTTAAAGTGAACTTTAAATCAAACACTAGAAATGATTAACCTTGGTGAAGTTATATCAAAAGCTGAGAGTGGCTTCTTGCACCAGGTAGCCAAGTTGTAAATGTAAAGGAAGAACTC
The DNA here is from genome assembly GCA_004024625.1 of Mellivora capensis. Classification (NCBI taxonomy): domain Eukaryota; kingdom Metazoa; phylum Chordata; class Mammalia; order Carnivora; family Mustelidae; genus Mellivora; species Mellivora capensis. The sequence goes on from PISX010008945.1 coordinate 56,945, forward strand.
ATAAAGCTAATTAAAAGTGCTACTCCAATGAACACACAAATGATAAAGTGACAGAGCCTTACTGTTGATAAACAAAGTTTCTAGTGGCCTGAATAGTTCAAACCAGCCACAATATTCCCTTAAGCCACGGCCTAAATCCAGAGAAAGGCCTAACTCTTTTCAATTCTATGAAGGCTGAAAGAGGTGAAGAAGCTTCAGAAGACAAGTCTGAAGCTAGCAGAGAGTGGTTCAAGAGGTTTAAGGAGAGAAGATGTCTCCATAAGGTAAAAGTGCAAGGTGAAGCAGAAAGTTCTGATGTAGAAACTACAGTTACCCAAGAAAGATCCAGCTCAAGCAATTCATGAAGGTGGCTACATTAAATACCAGATTTTCAATGCAGAAGAAACAGTCTTACATCATTATAGTGGAAGAAGATGCATCTACAACTTTCACAGCTAGACAGAACTCAGTGCCAAGCTTCAAAGCTTCAAAGGATAGAGACTAACTCCCTAGGGGCTAATGCAGTTGGTGACTCTAAACTGAAGCCAATGCTCATTTACCATTCCCCAAATCCCAAAATCTTAGGACCCTTAAGAATTATGCTAAATTTACTCTGTCTATGCTCTACAAATGCCAAATGCCTGGATGACTGCCTATCTATTCACAATATGGTTTACTGAATATTTTAGCCTCACTGTTTAAACTATCTACTGCTCAGAAAAAAAAATTCACTGCAAAATCTTACTGTACACTGACAATACGCCTAATCACCCAAGAGCTTTCACAGAGATGAACAGTGAGGGTGGTTTTCATGCCTGCTACCACTATAACCATTCCCCAGCCCATGGATCAAGGAGTAATTTTGACTCTCAAGTCTCATTCTTTAGGAAATCTATTCCTAAAGGAAATAGATTTCCTAAAGGAAATATGGCAGATAAGGCTTTATCTGCCATAGAGAGTGATTCCTCTGATAGATCTGGATAAAGTTAACTGAAAACCTCTGGAAAGGATTCACCATTCTAGACACCATTAAAAATACTCAGGATTCATGGAAAAGGTCAAAGTATCAACAGGAGCAGGAGTTTCAAAGCAGTTGAGTCCAACCTTCATGAATGATTTTGAAGGGTTCAAGACTTTAATGGAGGAAGTAACTGCGGATGTGGTGGAGCAAATAAAGTGGTTTCTTGAGATAAAATTTACTCCCGGTGAAGATGCTGTGATGACTGCTGAAATGACAACAGACGATTCAGAATATCACATAAACTTAGTTGATAAAGTAGGGCAGGGTCTGAAAGGACAGACTCCCAATTATGCTAGAAGTTCTACTGCAGGTAAAATGCAGTCAATCAGCATCACATGCTATAGAGATATTGTTCATAAAAGGAAGAGTCAATCAATGCAGCAAGCTTCACTGTTGTCTCATTTTAAAAAATTACCACAGCCATCTCAACCTTCAGCAACCATCACCTTGATCAGTCTGTAGCCATCAGCATTGAGGCAAGACCCTTCATCTCCAAGAAGGCTACAACTCACAGAAAGCTCAAAAGATTACCATTTTTCAGCAATAACCTATTTTTTTTAAGATTTAGTTATTTATTGGGGGGGGGGGGCAGAGGGAGAATAAGAGAGAATCTTAAGTAGACTCCACGCTGAGTGCAGAGCCTGACATGGGGGTTGATGTCACAACCCTGAGATCACGACCTGAGCTGAAACCAATAGTCAGACATTGACTGACTGAGCCACCCAGCGCCCCTGAAGTTATTTGTAAATTAAGGTATGTACATTGTTTTTTGTTTTTGGTTTTTAGATAAAACACTATTATACAGTCAACAGACTACAGTATAGTGGAAACAACATTTATATGCACTTGAAAACCAAAATATTCATTTAACTTCTTTTATTGTGACATCTGCTTTATTGTGGTGGTCTGAAACTGAACCCACAATATCTCTAAAGTATGCCATGTTTAAACTAAAACTGAGCCAAACCTCTCATTTCTCATGGTTCAGTTTTCTATTAAAGCACTTTTAGTAGATGGAGGCCAGTGGAGGGGGCATTTTTAGCTATTCTAAGGGGAAAAAAAACACAAAGTTATTACTGAAGTCAATCACAGGATGATCTTTATAAAGACAGGTACAGAATAACAAAAATCAGCCTGGTCTTATCTCCAGCACCAGCAGGGATGATATCTCCAGTATGTAAGCCATTCCATGAAAGTGGATGTTGAAAGGCAATGGCCACTGAGGCGCCTGGGTGGCTCAGTTGGTTAAGCACCTGACTTGGTTTTGGCTTAGGTCATGATCTCAACAGTCGTGTGATTGAGATGGGCCCAGCTCCCCCACTCAGAAGGGAGTGTGCTTGAAGATTTCTTTCTCTGCCCCTCCCCTGACTCACACAGGAGTGTGCGCATGGGCTTGCTCTCAAATAAATAAATCTTTAAAATATAATAAAAAATAAAGGCAATGACCACTGGTTTGAAATCATCAAATTAACTCTTTTCATTCCGATGAAATGCTTACTTTTTAAAAAATAATAATTTGGCTTTTTTATTCTTACAAAGACACAATAAAATGATGATAAAGATATTCTGGTTCTGGGGTGCCTGGGTGGCTCAGTCAGTTAAACACATGCCTTTGGCTCAGGTCATGATACCGGAGTCCCGGGATCAAGCCCCACATCGGGCTCTCTGCTCAGCCGAGAGCCTGCTTCTCCCTCTCCCTCTCCCGCTCCCGCTCCCCCTGCTTGTGCTTCCTTTCTCTCTCTGTCAAAAAATAAATAAAATCTTAAAGAAAAAAAAAAGATATTCTGGTTCTGCTGACAGATATCTGCCTATTATAAAAATGGTCATTTAAGAATCCAATTTAGAATAAACTAAACAACTGCAATAGAAAAATAATTCAATAAGCTTAGTTATAATTTATATGCAGAAACCAACAGCCGTTATAGTAAAAACAACTAGGAAGGATTCCATTTACAATAGAAACAACAACAACAAAATACTTAGTACTAAACTTACGTCTATTAACAGCCACGTAAATAAAATGTTTAGAAGTACCAAAAGAGGGCACGTGGGTGGCTCAGTTGGTTAAACCTCTGCCTTCAGCTCAAGTCATAACCCCAAGGGTCTGGAATTGAGTCCTGCCTTAGCCTGCTTCTACCTCTCCCTCTGCCATTCCCCCCTTTGTGCTCTGTCAAATAAATAGATGAAATCTTAAAAAAAAAAAAAGTACCAAAAGATGATGTAAATAAACGGAAGACTAATAATAAAAATATCAATTCTTACTAAATTAATCTATAAATTTCACATGGTAATAGCTTCTTTATATATTTATAGCATAAGAAAAGGACAATTTTAAAGTTCACATGCAAAAATAAGAGGACAAAGTATCAATAAAATAATTTCTAAAGAGTAATTGTGGAGAGGGGCAATGGCTTTACCATGTATTATAAATATCTGATAAAAGCATCAACTACAATGTAGTATTATTAAAGAGTTTAGATACACAGACGTTTACTGCAGAGTAAGTATCAATCACTCAAGAAATCATGTCATAACTGCCATTTAATCAGGAAATAAAACAGGTTGGATCCCTACACCAAAATAAATCCCAGGGGCATCAAGAAACTTAAAATGGGAATAATAATACCATAAAAGTAGATGATGTGAGGGGGTTTTTGTTTGTTTTGCTCTAAATAATCTCATCATGGGGTACTTTTTAAAGCATGACTCAAAATCCAAAACTATCAAAACAGACTAATAACTTGTGCTGCAAAGTTTTAAACTGGCTACAAAGGCACACAAAATATCAAGAAGCAAATTATAAAGGGAAAAATACTTTCAACACAGACAATTCCCACAAATACAGTAAAAATATAGGGGAAGGAAGTAAGGGGTTCAAAGAAATGACCCCTGAACAAATGAAGATTCACTCATAAAAATAAATTACAAACTGAAACTTTTCACAGGTAAGACCAAAAAGGTTTTGAAAATACAGTCTTGTGGGGGTGCCTGGGTGGCTCAGTTAAGCCTCTGCCTTCAGCTCTCGTCATGTCCCAAGGTCCTGGAATGGAGCCCCACATGGGCTCCCTGCTCAGCAGGGAACCTGCTTCTCCCTCTCCCTCTGCCCCTCCCCCTGCTTGTGCTCTGTCAAATAAATAAAATTTTAAATTAAAAACAAAAAAGAAAATAGTCTTGGATTGAAAAGGATATAGAAACAAAAGACAATCTCCTTGAGTTTGAGAGCCAGTAAACTAGTATACCTCTACAGAAAACTGTATTAAAATGCACATTCTCGTTACCCGGAAATTCCTCTTACAGAAATTTATCCTACAGATACACTTGCACATATGGGAAAAGATCTGCTACTTTAACAGGAACAGTGTAAGATCAAGGCGGGGAAAAACTATGTACCAAAACAAATCCATTCAGTGTAGTTTATTTAGCCATTAAAAGAAATGCAGCCTGTTACGAGAAAAAAAAAACCCACTAGACACGCCTCTGGAGGCAAGGGAAACAAAAGCAAAAAGGAATTATTGGGACTTCATCAAGATAAAAAGCTTCTGCACAGCAAAGGAAACAATCAACAAAACTAGACAATCTATAGAATGGGAAAAGATATTGGCAAATGACATATCTGATAAAGGGTTAGTATCCAAAATCTATAAAGAACTTACCAAACTCACTAAAAAAAAAAAAAAATAATAATCCAGTTAAGAAATGGGCAGAAGACATGAACAGACATTTTTCCTAAGACAGACAGATGGCTAACAGACACATGAAAAGACACTCAACATCACTTATCATCAGGAAAATACAAATCAAAACCATGATGAGGTACCACCTCACTCCCATCTGTCAGAATGGCTAAAAGAACAACATGGGAAACAGGTTAGCAAGAATGTGGACATAGGGGAACCCTCTCTTACACTACTGGTGGGAATGCAAACTGGTGCGGACACTCTGGGAGTATGGAGGTTCCTCAAAAAGTTAAAAATAGAACTACCCGGGGACGCCTGGGTGGCTCAGTTGGTTAAGCTGCTGCCTTCGGCTCAGGTCATGATCCCAGTGTCCTGGGATCGAGTCCCACATCGGGCTCCTTGCTCGGCAGGGAGCCTGCTTCTCCCTCTGCCTCTGCCTGCCACTCTGTCTGCTTGTGCTCACTCGCTCTCTCTCCCTCTCTCTCTGACAAATAAATAAAAATTAAAAAAAAAAAAAAATAGAACTACCCTATGATTCAGCAATTGTACTACTAGGTATTTGACCAAAGGATACAAAAATACTAATTTGAAAGAGTGCATGCACCTGATGTTCAGAGCAGCATTATCAACAATAACCAAATTAAGGAAACAGTCCAGATGTCCATCGACTGATGAGTGGATAAAGAAGATGTGGTGTATATATATATACATATATATATATACACACACACACAAAATCGAATATTACTCAGTCATAAAAAAAGAATGAAATCTTGCCATTTGCAGCAATGTGGATGGAGCTGGAGTGTATTATGCTAAGCAAAGTTAGTTTGTCAGAGAAAGACAAATACCATGTAACTTTACTCACATGAGGAATTTAGGAAACAAAACAGATGAACATAAAGGGAGAAAAAAGTGAGAGAGATGACTAATTACAGCGACTCTTGACTATAGAGAAAAACAGGGTTGATGGAGGGAGATGGGTGGGGGATGGGCTAAATGGGTGACGGGTATTAAGGAGGGCACTTGTGATGAGCACTGAGGGTTAAGTGATGGATCACTAAATTCTACACCTGAAACCGATTTTACCATATGTGTTAACTAAATAGAATTTAAATTTAAAAAATGGAAATTTAAAAAAGGAAAAAACCCAAGATATAGAACAGAGTATGTATATGCTACCATTTGAGTTGTTAAAAAGGTAGAGAATATCTATGTCCTATGTTTCTTTTATATGTACTGAACCTGAAAGACACACAAGAAACTCGGGAATGGTTGCCTCGGAGAATGAGAACCACAGACCAGGAAACAGATGTGAGTAAGGAGCAGATGTACATTCCGCTTACACTTTTTTTTTCTTTTGAAGATTTTACTTATTTATCTGACAGAGACAGAGAGAGAAAGAGAGAGATCACAAGTAGACAGGCAGAGAGAGAGGGGAAGCAGGCTCCCTGCTGAGCAGAGAGCCTGATGTGGGGCTTGATTCCAAGACCCTGAGATCATGACCTGAGTGGAAGGTAGAGGCTTAGCCCACTGAGCCACCCAGGCGCCCCAACTTATACTTTTTTTTTTCAATCATGATCTATCAAATAAATACATACACTTTTTTTTTTTTTTAAGATTTTTATTTATTTGAGACAGAGAGTAAGAGAGTGAGTGAGTGCATGAGCAGGGGAGAGAAGTAGAGGAGAGGAGAAGCAGATTCCCCACTGAGCTGGGAGCCCCATGTGGGACTTGATCCCAGGACCCTGTGATCATGACCTGAGTGGAAGGCAGACGCTTAATCAAATGAGCCACCCAAGTGCCCCCATATACTTGTTTTTTTTTAAAGGAAGGTTTTATATTCATTCCTTCTCTATTTCCATCTCTAAGGTATTCTGGCTTATACATCAAAAAGGAAAATTAAATTATCCCCTTTGGCAAAATATCCAAAATACATGTGTATATGTAACTTTTCAAAGGATGAGGCATGAGAAATATGAAAATGGGGTGCCTGGTTGGCTCAGTCAGTTAAGTGGTTGCCTTCAGCTCAGGTCATGATCCCAGGGTTCTGGGATGAGTCCTGCATCGGGCTCCTTGCTCAGCAGGGAGCCTGCTTCTCCCCTGCCTGTACTTGCTCTCTCCCATTCTCTCTGTGTCAAATAAATAAATAAAACCTCTTAAAAAAAAAAAAGTATGATAATGATACATGCTTCTCTTCTTCTGCCTACCTACCTATTATTCAGAAGTAGCTAAATCCTATGTTGAGCCATCTATTTTAAGCTACATCTACTTTAAGTAGAATTATGAAAGTGGCAGGAGCTGATCAATTTCTAATCAGTTCTAACTGGTGGCAAAGGTGCTCACCTCCATCACAGCTTACCACCTCAAAGCTGCAGGCATATTAGTAATAACCAGATTAAGGAAGGATAGATAAGATGACTAGGGGAAAAAAGTGAATGTATAATAGCAACAAAACAGTGAATTAAAACAAATTTTTAAAATGAATTATAAACTACCTTTATAATTTTAAAGGCAGTCATTCTCTCCTTGCCAGAAAATGTATATTTACAGCCCTTTACCTTTTATTCCACTTGAAAATGGGAGATTTTCAGGGCGCCTTAGTGGCTCAGTTTGTTAAGCATCTGACTTTTGATTTTGGCTCAAGTCACGATCTCAAGGTCACGAGACTGAGCCCTGAGCTGGGCTCCACGCTGGCCATGGAGCTTAAGATTCTCTGTCTCTATTCCTCTCCCTCTGTCCCTATCCTGCAGCTTGCACATGCATATGCATGTTCTTCCTGTCTCTTTAAAAAAAAAAAAAAAGGAAAATTTTTCAAGATAATGATTTTTCTACCAAGTTTTAGGAATGTGAAACTATTAAAAGAATAAGAAAACAAAAGTGCAGAACATCTCTCAATAACAAAGTTCCTGGAGTCATTTACCAGTGATCGAATGCCACCATTCAACAGTAAGACAATCCTCAGACGCTAGGCTTCTTTGAGCTCTTCTTACAGAGACACTAAAGTAAATGTAATACACCAAACAGATACTATTTTCTGTCAACACAAAAATATCAGGTCATGATATACTTATTAATTAAATCACAATACCACTCTACACAGATATGTACAATTGACAAGACAGAAAATAAGTTATTCTGTTCACGTTAATATATTTATATTATTTCCCACATGCTTTTTATCCTGAAACAGAACAGTACGTTACAAAGGTATTGTGCAGCAACTAAACTTAATACTCTTGCAGAGAAGCCCAAGACATCTCACTAACACTGCTAATTTATTAATCTGTACTCTTTGCTATAAAGTTTCATGTTTTTCCAACATTAGATTACCTTAAAACCAATTATAATTACAACTGGCAGTCGATTTTAATCTGCGTATATGAAAATAATCTTTTTTTAAAAGGTTTTATTTATTATTTTTTTAAGATTTTATTTATTTGTCAGAGAGAGCAAGCACAGGCAGACAGAGTGGCAGGCTGAGGCAGAGGGAGAAGCAGGCTCCCTGCCGAGCAAGGAGCCTGATGTGGGACTCAATCCCAGGATGCTGGGATCATGACCTGAGCTGAAGGCAGCCGCTCAACCAACTGAGCCACCAAGGCGTCCCAATATATGAAAATAATCTTAAAGCAAATGCATTTTAAACCTTCAAAAGATGCAATTTACTATAAGTATTAGACTTTTTAGTCTAAACCATTTCCTATAATCTATGCTAAAAGAATTTAACTGATAAAAGAATATAATCACAGGGGCACCTGGGTGGCTCAGTGAGTTAAAGCCTCTGCCTCTCAGGTCATGATCCCAGGATCCTGAGAATGAGCCCCACATCTGGCTCTCTGCTCAGCAGGGAGCCTGCTTCCCCCCTCTCTCTCTGCCTGCCTCTCTGTCTACTCGTGATCGATCTCTCTCTCTCTCTGTTAAATAAATAAATAAAATCTTAAAAAAAAAAGAAATTGGGAAGAGCTGGATTATTTAGGATTAAGGATGTTTGGCATGTTTAAAATATGGAAAATGCAGATTTGCTAAATTTGAAAAGAGTTGCTGATGGACACAAACTGAGACAGAATGTAGATGGATCTGAATTAGAATACTCCTGACAGAAGGATGGAAAGGCTCAAGTGCAGCCAACACAATACAGAGATGCTCATAGCAGAATGCAGAGGAAAAAAGGATGAGGCAGGGAACAGGGGCCTAGAAATACCAAGTTGAGTTGAATTATTTCTGCTTCAAGGCCTGACACATCTCGTGCAATTTTAGAAAGTTATTTTGCTCTACTGATTCACTTAAAAGAAATGGAAGCACAACTGCATAAGGGATCAATTAAACATATTAGCCTATTAAGAACCCTTCTCTTTCCCTTCTTTCTAGCTTCCCTAATGGATTTTTTTTTTGCCTCCCTTGATCTAATCATGATTAAGAAATAGGCTCTTAACCTCTGACGTCTCACTTATCTGAAACAAAACTCTGCTTTTTGCAAAATTTTTCTAGGGCAAGGACTGACAGACTTTCTATCTTTTTGTTTTAATATTTTATTTATTTATTTGACAGAGATCACAAGTAGGCAGAGAGGTAGGCAGAGAGAGAGGTGGAAGCAGGCTCCTGCCAAGCAGAGAGCCCCATGCGGGGCTTGATCCCAGAACCCTGAGATCATGACCTGAGCCGAAGGCAGAGGCTTTAACCCACTGAGCCACCCAGGTGCCCCCAGACTTTCGATCTTAAAGGAGTCAGTGACAACAGTTTAAAAAAAAATTTTTTTTAAATACTCCCTGTAATTGCTTGCAGCAGAGAAAACCGTGAAACGACAACCCTGCACCACACTTCTCTCCCCAAACCTATTCCACTTGGTTTCTATGCCAATGATCATTCCAGTGGAGGAGAGAGGAAGAAGACACCTTATGTGCTTCATTATGGAGTTCCCACCCTATAAGTTCCCAATCAGAGTTAGTTCAAGTTAGTTAGTTCAGGCTCAATCCTAACTTCAGGATTATAAGACTGCTATATCCTTGGAGATCATGGAATAATTTTTAGAGCCGCAGATATAAAATTTAAAGGCTAAACTCTCCTGTGTACAATTTCATAACCTTCTTCCCTACTCTAATCTGTCAAACACAAGAAAGTGCCTTATATTTATTTAATTAGAAAGATGTTTAAGAAACAATATAACAAAATCTACAAATATCTCCACTATTAAATTATTAAGACATTCAAATAATTACCTGCTTGTGAAAAAGGAGTGACTCAGGACTAGCACTAGGGAGGCCTGCAATCTGTTTCTCCAACTGAAAGTAAGGACTAAAGCCAAACATATTTTCCACATTCACAAAGCACACTGCTTGGGGCACCTGGGTGACTCAGTTGGTTAAACATCTGCCTTCGGCTCCGGTGGTGATCCCAGGATCCTGGGATTGAGTCTCACATTCAGCTCTCAGCGGGATGCCCATTTCTCCCTCTACCTCTGCCTGCTGCTCTACTTACTTGTGTTGTGCTCGCTCTCTCTGGCAAGTAAATAAATAAAACCTTAAAAAAAAAAAGCACACTGCTCAATTCTATTCTTGTTATAATAAAACTGAATTGTTTCTATATTATTTTGTAAATTAATCACTAATCATCTGTTAATAATAGTTAATGCTAAAACCCAGTTTTAGCTAAATGCTAGAACACATTAGCATTTAGCATTTACCCTTATACAAAGTGTAAGGGCTACTGACAGTAATAACTCATTCTGAAATTTTAAACATTGATTTCTAGATTCTTTACTCCACAGAGAAGTGGTACATTTTATTTCATTTTACTCCTAGGGAAACACGTACCTTCAGTCAAATGTTAGCTACGTGCATACATATCATGTAAAGAAGCCAACTTTTTTGAAGATCGAAGAACATCTATCTACTGAGCATCAACAGTATACAGAGGCATGGGGGAATTTGAAGCATTAAAACAGTAGCAAGAAAATCTGTCTTTGTCTCCTATGAACTATAATGCATTTTAAAGGGCAGGAGTTGTTCCAAAAGAGAAAAACACAGGGCAGCAGTTATAGATGATATGAGTCATACATAACATTAGGCCTCTTTGATCTACGGATTTCTGAGAGAAATTACTCTGACAGTGATCAGAAATGACTTTCTATGAGGGGGCACTTAATCTGGCCCCGGAAAGAAGGGTAGTTAGACAAAAAAAGGAAGACAATAGAGGGTGGTCTACTCTATAGTGGAACATGGGTATTGTGAACTCAGCAAATAATGGGTAAAAGACCTTGGCTAGAATAATGAAAGGTTCATGTAGAGGAGAAAGAGTTAAGACTGGCAGGCTAACCAAAATATGGATGGCTCTGAATGCCAGGAATTGGGCTCTGTCTACAGGACAACGGTAAGCAATGGAAGAGTACAGTTTGTTCTCTGTATGTGTTTAGTTCTTTAGTTCTAAAATCAGTATTTAATATTTCTGAATCATTATGCATTTACAAATCAATGTGTACATATAACAGTGTTTCTTTTTCCATAATGAACAAACCCTGTCTTAAAATCAAACATGTGTCATAATCAATAGCTTCTCAAGACCAACAAACACCAGATTGGGAAGAAATGAATAACAGTTTTGGGAACTGAGCGAAGTGAGGCATTTTCAGGGAAATAGCAAAGACTCAGATTAAAGGCACTGCTTCACAGAGATCCACACACCAAGTCAGGGGTGGCAGGTGGGAGGATACACTCTGGATAAATGGAATGAAGAGAAATTCGGCAGAGCATCCAGATGCAAGTGAAAGTTGGAAATGCTGGACTTAGAACTCTAGGATAAGAGATGACCACAGGGCAGAAGGAGAGTAAAACGCCACTTAATAGCTTAGGACCCAAGTGCACACACCCAAACATGCACAGACATCAAAATAAGTTTTAAAAACAATTATTCACACAGTACATGAGAAACTGACAAAAATCGACGATTTATGAATACTCAAAACCTGTATCTCCAAAAACCCTGATCTGTGACACAACAGTGATTTGCTATAATCCTCCCTTTACCAATTTATTCCATTGCGCTTTCTAAAATGGCTACTTGATTCTAACAGAATTGCAGTGTATTCACCCTGCTGTACTTTCCAAGTCATTGAAAAGAGGTTTAGGAGTATCTCCAGAAAAAAAACCATTTGCAGGGGTGTCTGGGTGCCTCAGTTAAACAATTGCCTTTGGCTCAGGGCATGATCTTGGGTCCTGGGATCAAGCAGGGAGCCTGCTTCTCCCTCTCACTCTCACTCTGACCCTCCCCCTTGCTCATATGCTCTTCCTGTGTCTCAAGTGGATGAATAAAATCCTTTAAAAAAATAAGTATTTTTAAAAATCGGGGGGCACCTGTGTGGATCAGGTGGTTGAGCACCCAACTCTTGATCTCAGCTCAGGTCTTCATCTCAGGTTTGAGAGTTCAAGCCCCATGTTGGGCTCCATACTGGGTACAGGGGCTACTTAAGGAAAAAAAAAATCAATATACAAAAATACTGAGATCATCCTCCTAAGAAATAATTCTGGATCCTTTGAAAAATATACTAAATAAGTAAAGGTGGAGAGAAAAGTCAACTAGGTAGTTCTTTATTAATAAACCTATTGTACCTTAAAGGCACCTTTTTTCTCTATGAAGACATTATTTTAAGTGGTGGTTGGACTTATAACCACACAACCCACTATAAAATGACTACCCAAAATAGAGGTAAATTTGTACAAGTGTAATGAAAAATACGACAATATTTTACAAGAACAAGTTATTAAAATACTCATCAGAAATGCCTGCACTTAAAAAATACAGACAATTCGGAGCACCTGGGTGGCTCATGTGGTTAAGCATCACCTTTGGCTCAGGTTGTAATCCCAGGACTTTCATCAGGCTCCTTGCTCAGTGGGGAGTTTGCTTCTCTCTTTCTTTCTGCCCTTCTCCCTGCTTGTGCTCTGTCAAATAAATAAAATCTATAACATAATATAACATATATAACACTAACATAACCTAACATAAAATAAAGACAGTTCAATTAGAATAAACAGAATTTTTAGTGAACCTTAAGGAAAGAGGCTGTTTCGTTTTCTACAGTATGCCTAGCAGTAGCACCTGGCACAAAAATATGCTGAATAAGTGACTAATGAGGACCCTGAAAGGCTGTAAGGACTTTCAGAGGTTAATCCTTATCATTTTCTTAAATAATTACTTCAGCAGGAATAGCCACAAATGTACTGTGATCAGGGTTGTCTGGGATGCTTACAAACATAAGGGAAGAGCTACAGAAAAAAATGGAAGAGCTACAGAAAAAGCTGACTTTAAAAAGAACCATCTTGGGGGCGCCTGGGTGGCTCAGTGGGTTAAAGCCTCTGCCTTCGGCTCAGGTCATGATCTCAGGGTCCTGGGATAGAGCCCCGCATTGGGCTCTCTGCTCAGCAGGGAGCCTGCTTCCCTTCCTCTTTGCCTGCCTCTCTGCCTACTTGTGATCTCTGTCAAATAAATAAATAAAGCCTTTAAAAAAAAAAAAAAAAAAGAACCATCCTGTCCTGTGAAGTCAGCCAAAATAATACTACTCACATGAAACAGCAACAAGGGGGCTTGGGAACCATGGATTAAGAGGTGGTTTTTTTTGTTTGTTTTTTGGGGCTTGATCCCAGGACCCTGAGATCATGATCTGAGCCGAAGGCAGAGGCTTTAACCCACTGAGCCAACCAGGCGCCCTGGATCAGGAGTTTCTACTGCAGACCATTAAGAAGCTTAACAAACACACTTTTATTGCTGTTTTGACATTGTTTTGGTTTGGAAATCTTTTACCTGTATGGCATCAGCCCCCCTTAAAACCAACCTGGTTTGCAGTAGAAACGAATTTGGGTCTAGGAGGAATCCAGCAGTCAGTATCTGTTTGCTTCAGGAAAAACTCAAGAATATCATAATAGCTGGTATTTACTGAGGGCTTCTAGTACCAGGTATTCTGCTAGACTCTCTACACACATTCTCTGTTACTCTTCCTGTATGATATAGGCATAACTATTACACCAGTAACTTGCCTAAAGTTAGGTAGAGGACAAAAGGAAGAAAGTATGAATCCTCAACAGCCTAACTCGAGCTCCTAACCACTGCCCTTTATGTCCCTATTCACAACCAGTCTATTTTTCCCTTACAGGAAACATGCCAATCTGTTGAGTGTAGGAAGACAAAGTACGATGAAATATTTCATGGAAAGAGGGTAAACTGAAAAAAATTAAGTGGGGAGTCATGCAGTCAGACAAGATGAAAAGAGAATGAAATTCTAACTTAATTTTGGAATTCTTTCCAAAGCTCAATCTGTAAAATAAAACCTCAAAAGCCAACTCCATTGCCCTCCAAGGAACCAGAGACTTTTTAACACATGATTTACAAAAGCAAGCACCTACACAGTCTTCACTGTGGGCTGGCACATAATTTACTTTTACTTAAATAAGGCTATCCAAAAGAAGATGTGGTATATATATACAATGGAATACTATGCAGCCATCAAAGGAAATGAAATCTTGCCATTTGTGACGACATGGATGGGACTAGAGAGTATTATGCTTAGTGAAATAAGTCAATTGGAGAAAGACAATTATCATATGATCTCCGATATGAGGAAGTGAAGATGCAACGTGGGGGGTTTGGGGGTAGGAAAAGAATAAATGAAACAAGATGGGATTGGGAGGGAGACAAACCATAAAGACTCTTAATCTCACAAAACAAACTGAGGGTTGCTGGGGAGAAGGGGTAGGGAGAGAGAGGGTGGTGGGGTTATGGGCATTGGGGAAGGTATGTGCTATGGTGAGTGCTGTGAAGTGTGTAAACCTGGCGATTCACAGACCTGTACCCCTGGGGCTAATAATACACTATATGTTAATTAAAAAAAATAAGGTTATCCATTCCCACTAATTTTTCAAGTTTAAATACTGCTAAAGTTACTTCTCACTCCCTTTTTAAAAAATCTCATTATTTTTAAGTAATCTCTACACCCAATGTGGGGCTCAAAATCATAACCCCAAGATCAAGAGTTACATGCTCCATGACCGAGCCAACCAGGCACCTCTCATCCCCTTTCCCTCTTAATCCTTCATTTCATTAACCCAGCTTGTCATAACCTTTTCATTTTCATTTAGGAACCTCAATACCCAAATTCACATCATCTAATATAGAAGAAAAAAAAGGGGGGGGGGCAGGATTTCCAACAGAAAATAAAGAGAAGGTAACACACTTACCTGCCCTCCTCCCCTGTCTAACCAGAAAAATCTAGCCAATGAGATAAGTATTTAGTACTATTAAGGGGAAATGGAGTGTAATAGTCACTATTCGGTGTCATGGATGAATTATTTAAATGGGAGTAAATAGTGGAGGATGGAGGTAAGATTTCAGGTCTTAGTTTAGACTATACCAAATTCTATAGCTCTTCCACAGAGTGGGGGAAAAAGCATTGGAAAATATTTTGGGGGTGCCTGGGTGGCTTAGCTGGTTAAGCGTCTGCTTTTGGCTCAGGTCATGATCCCAGGAACCTGGGATTGAGCCCCACGTCTGGCTCTGCTTAGCAGGGAGCCTGCTTCTCCCCTCCCTCTGCCTGCTGGTGCTCTGTCAAATGAATAAAATCTTTTAAAAAGAAAAGGGGGAAAAAATAAAATAGACATGTGAAAACTTAGGGAAAATTATCATAATGTCTAAACCCTTAGCTTATATAGATTTTACAAGAGAATATTTAAGCTATCAGTTGTTCTTCCTGCGGTTTAGAAAAATTATTTTTATAAATCAAATTTTTTAAGAGAAAGAGCAAGTACGAGGAGGGATGTGGGGAGCCACAGGGGACAGGAACAGAGAGAATCTCATGCAGGCTCCACATCCAGTGTGGAGTCCAAGATGGGGATGGATCTCACCCTGAGATCATGACCCAAGACAAAATCAAGAGTCGGATGCTTAACCCACTGAGCCACCCAGGTACCCCTATAAATGATTCTTTTAAGAATGACATGCATTGGGACACCGGGGTGGCTCAACTGGTTAAGCATCTGCCTTAGGCTCAGGTCATGATCTCAGGTTCCTGGGATCAAGCCCCATGTCAAGCTCTCTGCTCAGCAGGGATTCTGCTTCTCCGTCTCCCACTGCCTCTCCCACTATTCTTTCTCTCTCTCACACACTCTCAAATAAATAAAATCTTAAAAAAAAAAAAAAAAAAAAGAGGGGCGCAGTTGGCTCAGTTGGTTAAGTGTCTGCCTTCAGTTTAGGCCCTGATATGGGATCAAGCCCTGCATGGGGGAGCCTGCTTCTCCCTCTCCCTCTGCCTGCTGCTCCACCTTTTATTCTCTATCAAAAGAAAAAAAAAAAAAGAGAAAAAAAGAAAAGAGACAGACATGCATTCTGTCTCACATTAGAGCTTCATGTATCATATATGCACAAATTTAAATTAGCCTCCTTTAGGTTACCATGTTCTCTAATTACAGACATTATTACAGAATTATGGACATAATCAAGGTTTTCCAAAAACAATCAGCAGCCAGACACTGTTAATGTTTTTGTCTGGTTATGAGAAACTGACCAAGTATTTCAGTTTGCCAATGTTTATCAGTTAGCTTCTCTCCCTGTCTATGATCCAACAATTAAGAAAGCAGGATAGAATTGGACTTGGTTTTGAATCCTGTTCACTTACACGCCAGATACGTTATCTTCACAAATTTATCTGATCTTTTTGAACCTATATCCTCTACTGTAAAATCCCTACCTCTTAGTTTGATATGCAGATTAACATTAAGAGTTCACATTTACCAAGTGTTTGCTGGGTACACAGCATTGTTCTAAGTACTGACATAAAACCTATTTTTAAAGGCAGCAGTGTTCTCTCACTTTACAGAAGCAGCAGCTAAGGAAATAAGACAATTAGGTAGGCCCATGTTCACAAAGCTATCAGGTAGAGGAGCCAAGACTCAAAAGTCAAAACACTACCTCTTAACTCCTCTATCTACTCACTAACTGAGGTAATTTAGACCTCAGCAGTGCTTGAGCCACAGGCAGCATTCAATAAAGGTTATTTTGATGACTGAAAATTTAAAGCCTCACATATTTCACTACACACAGGTCCCTCTCAACATGGCCCCATTGGTGTCAGTGAAGAGGAGATAGACTCACCTAGACAGGAAGGTGAAGATGAAGAAGTTTTAAAGAAAGAATTTTAGCGGTGCCTGGGTGGCTCAGTCAGTTAGGCATCTGACTTTGGCTCAGGTCATGATCCCAGGGTCCTGGGATTGAGCCCCACACTGTGCTCCCAGCTCAGCAGAGAGCCTGCTTCTCCCTCTCTGCTTGCCTGTACTCTCTCTCTCTGCTGCACTGCCTACTTGTGCTCTCTGTCAAATAAATAAAACCTTAAAGAAAAGAGAGAAATAATTTTAGTAGCTAAATATTTTCTTTGTAAATGTAACTTCAAGTTTTCAAATGGAAAAGCAGTTTTAATACTAGAAATCACAGGGAAATGTAAAGAAACGTCGGGGGAAATGGGGAACACCTTGAGAACAAGTAATGAACAAAGTGAGGCCAAGAAAACAAATATAAGAACAGGAAGAAACACTTCTGCCCTCTTCTAATGCCCTGTGCAGTCAAAAATGAATTAGGGAGACAAACCATAAGTGACTCTTAATCTCACAAAACAAACTGAGGGTTGCTGGGGGGAGGGGGTCGGGAAAGGTCGGTGGGGGAATGGACATTGGGGAGGGTATGTGCTATGGTTAGTGCTGTGAAGTGTGTAAACCTGGCGATTCACAGACATGTACCCCTAGATAAAAAATTGTTTATAAAAAAATAAAAATTAAGTGAAAGAAGCCAAAAAAAAAAAAAAAATGAATTAGGGCTTTTTTAAAGCCTTAAAAAAAAACTCTAGCAAAATTAGAAGTGCTGTGACTTGAACAGTCTGAACAGTCAGTTTACAGCAAGGAGACCCTAAACCCGGATATAAGCATATAAAACAAGTGGCTCAAGTTCCAACACTTGCCATACTATACCTGTTAACCACCCTGGGGATCCTTAACTTCTAACCTTGGTCTTACCTGAGACACAGAGACCAACGACCTTAAGTGACAGTCTTTAAAGTCAAGCTACTAGTATCAGAATTAGCACAAAGATACATTTTACTGAGCCACATTCAATAAATTTTCTTCCCCCTATGCACTTACAATAGTGTAGTTAGAGCTTCTTAAAAATACCATGCCTCAACAAACGAACAAAAACCCTGCCTCAACTAATTCCTAGCAGCAGGCCAATTTGATAACCAACTGTATTTAAAACCTCTTGTAAAGAAAAACATCATTTCTGTTTATCACTGTAGTCTCCCCATGCTTATGTTACCTGAATGTACTAATATTTGTTAAAGCAACTAATAAGCCCCTAGCCATCACCCTCAAATGCTAACGTTAAAAATAAAACCACACAGGGGCGCCTGGGTGGCTCAGTGGGTTAAAGCCTCTGCCTTCAGCTCAGGTCATGATCCCAGGGTCCTGGGATCGAGCCGGCATCGGGCTCTCTGCTCAGCAGGGAGCCTGCCCTCTCTCTCTATGCCTGCCTCTCTGCCTACTTGTGATCTCTGTCAAATAAATGAAATTTAAAAAAAAAAAGACACACACATCATTGTGAATTTCAGACACTTATCCTTTAAACCATTCTCTTCTAGCCCATCAGGCCTATTTTTATTTCACAGCCTATACCACAAAACCTTTACTACAGTACAAAAAGTATCTATCATATGCAATTATAACCATATAAAATTTAAATACAGGGGCAAGCATAGGGGTACCTGGGTGGCTCAGTCAGTTGGGTGTCAGACTTGATTTTGGCTTGGGTTCTGGTCTGGGGTCAAGGGATGGAGCCCCAAAGCCAGCTTGATGCTCAGCAGGGAGTCTGCTTGGGATTCTCTTCCTCTTCCCTTACCCCTCCCCTACGTAATCTCTCTTTCTAAAATAAATATAATCTTTAAAAAAATAAAGACAAAAAAAAAAATCCAAGGAAAAGCATAAAAGGGCATTTTTCCACATTGAAGAAAACTCATGAATTTTCCACCTTTTTTTTTTTTTTTTAAAGATTTTATTTATTTATTTGAGAGAGAGGCAGTGAGAGAGCATGAGCGAGTAGAAGGTCAGAGGGAGAAGCAGACTCCCCGTGGAGCTGGGAGCCTGATGCGGGACTCGATCCCAGGTCTCCGGGATCATGACCTGAGCCGAAGGCAGTCGTCCAACCAACTGAGCCACCCAGGCGTCCCGAATTTTCCAGCTTTTTGCTGAATGAATCCTTCTCTGCCTTTCTGGAGCTTTAATAACTTTCTCTCTGTTAAGGCTATTAGTATTAACAGTCCACTACAAAAAGCTTGAAAGTCCAAACGAACTTCACCCCTATCAAAAAACAAATAGCACCAAGAACTATTAGTCTTCATTACATTCTCTCAGCCTTGCAACTTAAATTTTTTCCCATCAACAACTGAGGGAACTGGGCAAATTAAAAGGGGAACAGATCTGGCCTATTAAAAGAGTGAAAAGAGCCATAGGAAACTTCCCATTACAAAAAAGTAAGCACACAGGCATTTAACCATCAATGGAAGGCCACCTTTTGCTTTCAATTCTCACTTCCAGCAATATTCCACAGTCAATGAAAGGTCAAATAAAGCAGCAATGGAGAACAGTGAGAGACTGATTAAAGTTACATGTGAAGATTTGGGGAGTGAAGATTGCTAATTCAAACATAACAATTGTTATGTTTAACAAACCAAACCGCCCACTCACCTTCTCCCCTTGCCCACTCACCTTCTCCCCTTCTTCGGTGTACTACCTCCTGCCCAGTCCCACCCCCACACCCTTGAACTCACACTGGTCAAGTGTTTGTCCACGTTGGCCTGGTTTTAGCAAGGAGGAAACATGCCTGATTTCAAGGCTGTGAAATACCTGGTGGATGGGGCATCATGTAATGTTAAACAGCAAGCAGAGAAAGCATATCACATCAATCAGTTACCATGAAGGCTGCTGCTCTCCTGCCACCAGCCTCCATGCCTCTGCATTATAGATGCACTAACCTAAAAGGATATATTCATCTTTTTTCTATACTTTTCTCTTTTCAGTGATGTGAAAAATGGCCAAGTTTATTTGGGCACAGAAATGAAGAAAATGTTAGTATCTAAATCATTGTTTTCATGGCCTCTACCTTTCAAGTCTTTCATAACTTTCAAGAATCCTACAAAATTCATTTAGCTTCATTATTCCTTAACTGTGTGTGCCCAATTTTTATGGGAAAATACAGCTATACAGCTCTCTCAGCTGCAACTACATTAAGTCCTTCCTGAGTCGTCTACTACTTTTTATACCTAATCATGGGTAAAGGCACACTGTCCCAGTGAAAGGCCAGCATCCTCAGGTTCCAAAAAGACTGTGATTTCTCTAATACATGTAGTTGGGATATCAGTGTGGCTCCAGAGTTTTATAACTAATCCTAGTTTTTCAGAAAAATTACAAAAGTCATAATTGGTTGGAGAGATGGTAAGCATTCTTTCTAGAGTTCCCTGTCCCTTACATTAGTTATTTACATCTGAGTCATTTTAAGTTACAAAGGAAAACAGCAATTGGGCACTCTTGTCTAACATAAACCCATCCTAGCACCCCTAGGCAACCCCTTTCTTCTGTAACACAACATGAGACTCTGCCCCACAGCATGCCTATCATAGTTCATTTGAAATTTAAAAAATGAGTTATCTCAATTTAAAAGCCATTATTGAACTGACTAGAAGTTTTAAATATAGCCACTCTCCCATTCTCAGGAGTAGAGACTGACATCCCTTCTATTGTCTTCAGAGAAACAAGGCATGGCAGAAAATGCACATGTTTGGATTCAAACCAATCTACACTTGAATCTCAGTTTGGTTACAACTTAGCTATTTAAGGTTGGCCAAATCCAACATCTTTAAGTTTCAACTTCTGCTTCAGTAAAACAAGTATAAAACATGATTTACCTGAAAAGAGATTGGGGAGGATGAAAGGAGATAGTAAACATGAAACACCAATAGCTAAGTAGTGCCAATAAATATTAGTTACATTCCCTTAAAGAAATGCTGAGGTGAAAAAACTCTGGAGAATCCTCATTACAGGAAAGAAGAGAACACTTACTGGAAGCCTCCTTTATACATGCCACTTTGTTAAGCACTTTTTCATAATATCTTACTTAAATCTTAGATATCTTTTAAGTATCTTCCCCATTTCCCTGTTTCAAGAAGGTTAACTAAGTAGGTCACAGAAGTGTTGAGTTCTATTTGGAAGCCAGGTCTTTCGGACTCCAAACTTTAGGTAGGCTCTCTCTGCAGCATCCCTTACATGGTTACTAACAAAAACACATACTGCTCTCAGTGCTTTTTTGTTTGTTTGCTTTACTAGCAATAAGTTAAAATCAACTGGGAAGAAGTTAGCTGAGCAACTGTATAAACATAATCTCTTCTCCAAAGAGAAGACTAATTTTAGATCTTAATCAAGCCTACCATCATAGTTAAGGTTCACTATCTAAAGGACCACAACTATTTCAACAATAGTTGTCCTTATACAGAAACCACTATTTAGGGACGCCTGGGTGGCTCAGCTGGTTAAGCGGCTGCCTTCGGCTCAGGTCATGATCCCAGCATCCTGGGATCGAGTCCCACATCGGGCTCCTTGCTTGGCAGGGAGCCTGCTTCTCCCTCTGCCTGCCACTCTGTCTGCCTGTGCTCGCTCTCTCTCTCCCTCTCTCTCTGGTAAATAAATAAATTAAAAAAAAAAAAA
>PISX010008946.1:0-78647 GCA_004024625.1 Mellivora capensis
TTTTGTTTGTTCACAATGATAATTCTGGTTTATTAGGTAAGAGAAAGAAAGAAAGCCTGTTGGGATTATACTTGTCTTGGGGCTCCCTGATCACCAGGACTCTCTAATTAGGCAAAAAGGATATTAATATCAATTCAGTTATGCTGCTTGGCAGGTAAAAAAGGGAATCCACAGATAATGATTAAACCCCATCTTGGCCAGTAGTCTCAAACGCTTCCCCTCCTTAGTCCCTTATGAGAAATATGAGCACAGAGCCTTCCAGCTCCAGCAGATCACAAGGACCATTCAGAATAGCTGGTCATAATGGAATACAGCAGAAAAGTGAGGTCCGTCAGAAAACCCTACTCCTTGTCACTGTGACCTGGACCTGGAGTGGAAACAGGGTGCTCATTCTCTTGACAATCCTAGATAGGAAAGGGATCACATGCCATGGACCTCTTTACTTTCTTCCTTCCAGGTCTTTCTGTGAGGAATTTTTTTGACCTTTGCTCATTTATTTATTAAAGATTTATTTATTTATTTCAGGGGGGATGAAAGAGAGGGAGAGAGACTCCCTGCCAAGCACAGAGCCCAATGCAGGGCTCGATCCCAGGACCCTGAGATCATGACTCTTAGTGGAAACTAAGAGTCGGACGCTTAACTGACTGTGCCATGCAAGCACCCCGCTTGTTTATTTCTTAAGTAAGTTTTTTTTATTGACACATAACACATACTGGAAGAAATACACGAACCAAAAGTATAAAACTTGATGAATTTTTACCAAGTGAACACATCCATGTAATTAGCACCCTGATCAAGAAACAGACATTGCCAGAACCCTTGAGCCCCTCTTTGTACCCTCTCCTGATTACTGCCCCTACCCAAGGGTAACTATCCTGAGTCCGAGCCCAATCATTAGTATAGGCCATTTTTGAAATTTATATAAATGGAATAATATATTAAAAACTTTTCTGTTTAACTTCTGTCCGATATTATGTTTGAGAGATTCATCCATGTTTCTGCATGCAGCCGGAGTTTGTGTCCGTTATTATGAAGTTTTCCGTATATACTCCAATATATTGATCCATTCTACTTGTGATGGATGCTAGAGTCGTTTTGCATATTGGGCTGCTTCCATCTCATTCAGGCCCAGGCCCAAATAGCTTGACTGTTACCTTCTCAGAAAGGTATTCCCCAGTCACCTCATCTAACTGTCCTTCTTTCTGAGCATTTTCTATCACATGAGCTCACTTATTTTTCATCATAGCATCTAAAATACAGATTTTTTTTTGTTTGTCCTTCTTCTAGAATGTGCTACAGTGAACATTTTCACACATGTTCCTTAGTGAACATACATCAGGGATGTCTTCCTGCTGTTGTGTTCCTCCTTGTAAAAAACACTTGAGATGGCTTAGATCATTAAATGCATGTTAGACTTCATGATTAGCACAAAGTAGGAAAGGAGATTAAAAACTACTCTTGTGCCAGAAAGTGGGTGATGAAAACATTTACCGAAAGCTGGAAGCCAGACGTGGTGCTCAGCTCCTCTTTAGGCCCCGCAGGAGAGGGTGACTGTTGTGGACTTCTAAATACAGGTCTGAACCTCCCTGAGCTAGGGCACAGGGTTTGGGGAAGGATGACGACACTGTTGAAAGTGTGAAGATGAGGGCATTGAAGGGTCAGGAAAAGCACCGGTGGCCTCCCCGTAGGTTTTGTGGGACTCACCCAGTCCACTCCAGAGCATGGCTCAGTGGACTTGATCCGAATGGAGGACCCTTCTTTATTGTCACGACGGGGTGTTGGCCTGTCTGGAATTGTGTGCCAGGGTGATCCTCAGGTCAGACTAGCTGATCCCTCATAACCAACAGGTAACTCTCAATGACTAATTTAAGCCCTTTTCCTTTCTTGGAACTTTTGTCCTTCCACACAGACCTGAGACTGAGGTACTTTCTGCCTCAGCACATTTAACGGTGTGACTCGGGGATGAAGCAGAGCTGCAGCCACTGTGGGCTTTGACTCTTTTTAGCTCTTATCCACTGGCTGTGGTTCAGAGGCTGTATTTCTCTGGGAATTCTCTAGGGGTTTCACAACCGGGCCAGGCATATTAAAACCAGAAAGGCAGGGGCGCCTGGGTGGTCCAATGAATGGAGCAACCGACTCTTGATTTCAGCTCAGGTCATGATCTCACGGGTCGTGGGCTTGAGCCCTGAGTTGGACTCCCTGCTTGGTGGGAAGTGTGCTTGAGATTCTCTCCCACCTTTCCCTCTGCCCCTCCCCCTGCTCATTCTCTCTCTCTCAAAATAAGTAAATAAATCTTAAAAAAAAAAAAAAACTAGAAAGACACTATTGCGGGGCCTTGGAGTTCATGTTGTCATTTACACATAACTTCCTTGTGAGTTGGAGGTGTTCTCTTTGGAGACAGTCGGAGCCCTCCTTGCGCCTACTTAGAGTCTGCATTGAAACCTGGATGGTGCCATTGACCTTCAGACATCCAGCTTGTCATTGGTTGTGTAATAGCTTTAAAGATGACAGAAAGATGAACTGCATTTGGATAAAATTGGATTAATTTCTTTTGTAGGATGGTTTCTACCACATACAGTGACATTTTTCACCCATCTGGGAAAATTTTTAGAAAGGGCTGTGATCTGGCAGCCTTGGCAAGGTCATGATCACTATCCATAAATGAAGATTCTTGCCCTTGTTCCTTTTGTGTAGAGTCAGACAATGAGTAGATAAATTCATCCAAAGTAAGAAAATGAGCAACTTGCCTGAAGGTCAGCCTGGGAGTTAGTAAGGTGGCTGGGCTTGGGCAGTTATCACCATCAGTTCTGAGCTTTGCTCAGAAGCACTGTGCTCCCACCAGCAGCTTGTCCTCACTGTCCGGGAGCCCTGTGTGCTCCCTGTCCCTTCTTGTCCTGCACCCTGCCCTTCAGTCAATGTCCTATTGGTCTAGGCCCCCAGTTTTTCCACTCCACAAGGCTGAGGCCTGGGTACCCAGGGCTCTCCTCTGATGTTCTTGGGCCCACAGAGGAGATTGTTACAAAAGACCCCAGTGGTTTCAGCCGTCTACCCTGAGCTCTATATCTCCTTCAACGGAGAACAGGGGAGGAACGGCCAGAGAGGGGGTCCAGAGAATCCACATGTAGTGGAAGGGACGTTCTGGTGTATGGTTTTCAGCATGTCTCTTAAAACTGCCGTTCCTCCTCCTCTCACTGCCCATTTCTTCCTGCCAGCTCGGAGAGTTTGCCGCACTCCTGAGTCCCATCTTGCCTGCCTCAAAAGGAAGGGTAGAGGAAGTGGAATCAGAATCAGTTAATGTGCTACTTGTTAGCAGCTCTGGTAAAAATAACACAACTTAGCATTTAAGCAGGCTGGATGGCTCAGATGGAATTTGGGGATTATCCATGGACTGAATTGGCTGGGGTTAAGTCACAATTAGCATGGTCTCTCTTCTCTTCAATTAGTCTAGACCATGTAGAACTGGCTAGCCGCTGTGGAAAAAATGGTTAATGTTACTGCTCGATTGGTAAGGTCCCAGTGGTATGTAAGCATGGCCACGATGGCAGGAAACGATTGCTGGGTGGACACACACACACACATGCTTGGGAGCATTCTTCATTTAAAGCCTGTAGGTTCTATTTCTGAATTGAAGGGGAAAGAAGAGTTCTGTCATCGAAAACCCCAGCTCCCCTCAAGCTACTTGTTTAAAGAAGTTCTCTGCAAATCCCAGAATCCTGCTCTCCACTTACAGGCCAGACTTTTCATCAAATTTTAGCCCTGCAAGGGCAATGGGAACCACTCCACAGGTGGTCGGTCTCCTTACCCCTATGGACGTCAGAGGTACAGAAAGAGAACCAGGCCCTGTGCTTTTTCTGTCCTGCTCTTCCTGGTCCTTTGATGCCACACAAAGTTGCCAGCACTTCAAAGAGAACAAGTATTTAGAATGATGATATGGAAGACTCTTTTTTTTTTTTGCCATTTTGCGGGGTGGGGAGGATCATCCCATCTCTTAAATTAAATGACTGTGTTGTTAGCACTGGGAAGATGTAAATTTAGTCTTTATTTGATCATCTCTAAAACACAGGAATTTTTTTTTGACCAAGTTCATTTTTATTGCTCTCTTCTTTCATCTGTGAAAAAGAATCAAGTTTGGCGCAATTGGTGATAACACTCTCAATTCTACTCAAAGGATTCTAGAGCTTTTAGAACAGAGGGAAAAAATGCTGCAAGTCTCTAAAAATCCTCAAAGCACCAAAAAAGTAGGCTCTAAAAGATGGAGGTTGGGGTTAGGCTTGGGTTTTTTTGTTGTTATTGTTGTTCTCGAATCTTGAGCAATATTGAGTTTAAAAGCTTTTTCTTTAAATCTCAGATGTCAGAGCTTGGCCAACTTCCATAAAATAGATTAATAAGACAACTAGCGCTTGCATGCCACCCCATAGTAGAACATGTGTGTTTAATTAAGGTGACTTGCCCAAGTTCTTACAGTATTCTAGAAATGATTCAAAGTCTAAAATTGCTTCCAATCTCTTATTTCATCTGAAGGACAGTATAAGATACGGCAGTTAGCAAGTGAGAGGTAAGAAGCGGACTGCTTAGTGAAGTGTCTACAGTCTATACCCCCAAAATGGGTTTAGGAGAAAGTTTTATCACTGAGATGATGTCATTTTGTAGCAATCTCAATTTCTGCCTCTATAATAGGCATATATGTTCTTTGGGCTTTTACTGTGGTTTTTATAGCTTGACTTCACTCAGCTGCCTGCTATTAAAATGCATAGTTAAAATGTATAAATTCCATAGATTACCATAGAAATAAGCAAATTAATTCAAGTGTCAGAGGATACAGTATATTTTGTGGTTCTACATAAAAATCTAGTTTTTAATATTCAGTGCTGTTCATCGTTGTGTATTTCATCTGGTCTTGAAATTGCCGTATATAAAATTCAATTTTCTTTACACAGCATTTTTTGTCCTCAAGAAAATACTGAAGAAGCCCTGTTGTTACTGCTGATTAGTGAATCGATGGTAAGTAGAATGTGCTCTCAAATTTTTCTCCACCCCCCTCTCCTACAATCCTGTTTTTGATACAGTCACTCCATCAGGACAGCGGCTATTTTACTTGGGAAAAGAATACTTTGTAGAGGGGATACCTGGGTTGGGGGAGGAAAGGAACAACAGGGATTTAAGAAGACGGATGTTTCTTTTTTTTTTTTTTTTAAGATTTTTATTTATTTATTTGACAGAGATCACAAGTAGGCAGAGAGGCAGGCAGGGAGAGAGAGGAGGAAGCAGGCTCTGAGCCCGAAGTGGGGCTCGATCCCAGGACCCTGGGATCATGACCTGAGCCAGAGGCAGAGGCTTTAACTCACTGAGCCACCCAGGTGCCCCTAAGAAGAGGGATGTTTCTTAATTCTTGGGCTAGTTAGAAGTGTCCCTTGTAGGTTAATCTCAGCCTGGAGCATGGAGCTTCTCTTTGGCAAGCCGTTATAGGCATCTGAGTTCATTCATTTGCCCACTGATTATTGATAGGATACAAACACAATTGTGGATAGGTAAACTATAGCTGAAAGGAAGACCAGAGGAATCCTGAGAAGGGAAGGAAGTCCCCCAAGGGTAACCTTTCCAAGCCACCTCAACTTGCCTGGGGTGGGGAGAGGGAGAGTTTAGGGATAAATCAGTGAGTGGTGGCTGCAAACGGCTGGTTTTTGTAGCAGGAACCTGGTAAGCAGCCTCAACCTCCTGGGTAGGCCTCCCGCTTGCTCCCCAGGCACTCCAGAGTCCCCGGCTGTGAGACCGCGCTCCTGATCCCTGGCTCTGCTGTCATGAGGGTGTTAATGTCTGGCCATGCTATCAAAGTTTACGTCTAGAATTTCATTCCTCATCATTTATTGGGTTTCTGCTCTGCGTCGTGCTAGGCATGACTAGGCATGACTAGGCATGACTGCCCAGGCTTGAAGCTGTGGGAGGCAATCTGTGTCATAGTAGTCAGTCCCTTGGCATGTAATAAGTGGTGTTTGCTGAGCAGCTGGACAGGATGACGAGGCTCCTGGAACTGGGAAGGACCTATAGATGTCCTCATACCCATTCACTCATACCACGACTAGGGAACCTGAGGACCAGAGCAGGCAAAACGGATGCATCCTGCAGTGGTCTGTTGCTCTTTCTAGATCAGACTGCCTCCTCCCATGTCTCCCACCTCACCAGGCAGGCAGGAGGAGAAGGAGGAGGAACAGGAATCGTGACCAAAGCAAGAGGATGTATTTGTCTTCTTCCCCAAGCAGGTGGTTTCAGTGGAGGCATGAAACATACCCAGCTGAAGAGGATTTAGAAATGGAGCCCAAGAAGAATGCCTGATGGGCTGAGTGAAGGAGGCGTCTGGAGAGGCTGGGATTAGTCAGGGAGGCTTGCATTCTTGCCTTAATTTCAAGCTTTGCGTTTTCTTGTTCTGCGAAATGGCCCAGAGATGTTTACAAGAGCAAGACTACTTGAGTTACCACTGCTTTTTTATTTGGTTTTTTTTTTTATTTATTGGCCTTACTTCCTCTGAAGGAAACAGGTTGCCCCCCTTGACTCAACTTTCCTTGACTGTCAGCCGGTAACTCAGAATGGTGTCATTTACATTCTCTACTTTGCCTTGGCACGGCCAGGGAAGGCATATATGTGAACAGGCTGGCACCTGGTGGCATTTGGTAATTGTTTTTCAAATGAGCCGGTCTCACCATGCCTTGCCATCAGTTCTTCGGTGGGGGCGACCCCCTCATGTTGACCCCCTAGCTCATCTTCCCTCATTCTGAGGGGGACTCCTCGCAGCTTGGCAGTGAGTTTCCTTTGGGCACACTTGGTTGGTTATGCTGGGAAAGTTATGAAGGAGTGGCAACCACACATTTTTTTATTTCTTGGACAATTCTAATCGAAAATATTGTGTTCCGTTGTCAGATCATGTGTTCCCATTTAGAATTTGGAAAACAGAGCCACATCTCTAAAATGCTTGCTCCAAGTGTAGATGTCTTGGGAATGATGTCTCCACCTTTCCTGCTCCTTAGTTGAAATGATAGAAACTAATAATACTCAAAATTGAGATCCCTTTGAGACCATCAGATGTGGCTCTGTGGTATTTAATTTCTGGAAACTCTCTTCAGAGGATGGTGAAACCCAATGACATCATCAGTAAATATGAAGGTCTGAGTTTCCAACCAAAATGATTATGTTCTCCCTGTAAATTGTTCCATAATTATGTAGGTAGAAGTCTAAACTAAGTTCCTTTTGGAAGCCTCTTTCATGTTTCTTGACTTCTTGATTTTTCAGTTCTTAGACAGAAAATGCACGTGCTCAATTTCAGAACCAAATGAGAATCACTGTGTTTTTTTGTTGTCTGAGAAAATTGTATTCTTCCCTGGTTCTGACTTTACTTAGAAACATCCGTCTGCCCGTAGTCTCTCCACCTGTAAGATATGGTGTGGCATTTGTACTGCTTTCTCACCTCAAATCAAATGCATTTTCCCCACGAGAAGGGGCCTATCAGAACTACATTTGCACAACTACCTCTGAGACGGTGTTCTGGGGTATTTATTTGTGGATCTGATGAGGTCTGAATCAAAAGACACCCAATTTTTTAAAAATGTACTTGGCATAACTCAAAAATCTCTCTTAAGTGGTATTTTGTTTTGTTTTGTTCTCTTCCAGGCCTTGGTCCTAATATGGAACATTTATAGCAAGTAAATAAAATGAGACTCCTTACAGCAGCCCCTGTTTCCCTTAGAGCTTCCTTTGTTGGCTCAAAGTTGCTCCTCACAAGAAAGCCTTAGAATGAAATCTTCAAAAGCAGGCTTGTATCTGTAAGAGATGACTCACTTGGTAGGAAGTGGCCTGTCTTATATATTCTTATTTGTCTTTGACATTTTAGAGCAAGGAGTTTTAAAGTAAGTACGAGGGATGGCTAAAAGTGAGTGGCTTGGACTCACACACACAGAGAAGGCATTTCGTCTCATTAGTGAGGGAGAAGGTGTGTGGGCGTGTCACCCTGCCTGGGCCAGGGACCCTGGTGCCTCACCTACCACTTGCACAGGAAAAACCGAGGGGCCCTTTCTCTCTTCCTAGGAATGGATAATTCTGGAAGCTTCTGGTAATGAGCAGGGGGAGAAAAGACAGGCAAACTCTAACTTAATTGATTCTGAACTCCCTAGCAGGGAGGGATGGAAAATGGTTAGAGTTGTTTAGCGGCCCTAATACATGTGATATGTCTGGAGAGTCCCTAGAGAAATTAAATTTCAAAAAGTAACGAAAGCACGTTGTTGTAAAGAGCATTTGATTTCTAGATAGATGAGATTAATAAGCTCGAATGTGCCTGCTGTATTTCTGCAGCAAGCTGTGGAGATATGCAAGAGGCAAGGTGTTCTCCTGAGTCCTCTGGTAATATGTTTTAAAACAAAACTCGGTCTGCTTCTTGCTTTCTCTTCTACAGCTGTTCTGTGCTTCCCTAAACAGGATTGCATTAGTCTTTGTAGTCTGTTCCAATGAAGGTGCCATAGAGGGATCTGAATGTTGCTTTCGTGACAGAGGAAAAGTACGACGCGTCCCTGCAGGACTGAGGGAACTTAATGGCACTGTGTGATGGTGGGAGTATGGGGCTAGGGATGCTCCCCCCCGCTGGGTAACACAGAGCAGGAGCTGCACCGACAGGCAAGACACGACAGCCCTCCTCCCCCGGTGTGTGAGTCTGCCACCCCAGAGCACTGGCAGTGTCTGCAGCAGGGCTGGCTGGTGGGCCCGAGCCCAGGAGCCATCACCCTGCTTGGCATCAGCTCCCAAAGCCCCCTGCAACCGCCGGCTGACAGGTCCTGAGGGTCCTCCGGCTCCGCACTTCCGGGCCTTTGTGTTTGGCTAATACCTCGTACCGCGGGCTGCGGGGCTCGGGGCATTCTGAGTAAACAAGCCAAGGTGACAAGCCCCTTACTCGCTCCTGCCCTTGTCTCCAGGCCCTTGGCAAGCCGCGAGGGGCAGGAGGGCCTAGATGGCTTCTCTGCGCAATGATAGCTGTGTGCATGGGCTGACTCACCAGCTGCTCCTCTCGTCTTCTGTGGTGTTTTCAGGCCAACCGGGACGCTGTGCTGAGCAGAACACCTGAGCACAAGAGTGACCGTCTCATCAGCTTGCAGAGCGCCTCGGTGGTCTATGACCTACTGACCATTGCCCTTGGAAGAAGAGGCCAGTATGAGATGCTGTCGGAGGTAGAGCCCTTGAGTCTGGTACTTCCCAGTTGGGGGCGAGGGGGCGGGGGCGGTGCTAGCCAAAGCAGCACTGAGAAGAGCTGTGAGGCCAGGTCCTAACCCCTCTGTCCCTGGCAGCCATGTGACCTAGGCCTGGCTCTTAACTCTGTGAAATGGGAATTGGGCGAAATGATTGGATCATGGAATTCACTGGTGGCTACTTCCTAGTGGTGGCCCCCAAACCCACTGAGTTTGTGTGTGAGGGAAGGCAAGCACTACCATCACCCCAAATCTCCCGTCTGTGATCCTAATTTCCTTAGAAAGCTGGTTTTACTCTGTTTAAGACATGGATGTGTAATTCCTGGCGAGATGGCCCCGTGAGGCAGGTGATTGTCAAGTGAGCAGGTGTCGGCACTTGTGTCAAGAAACACAGTTTTCGCTTCAAGACTTTTGCTCGTTCAGAAGAGACCTGAGTTGATTACAGATCTTGTGCAAGGTCCTTTCATTTTGTTCCTTCAGCTTCTGAAGAACATTGAGGATGGAAGCTTCACTGTTAACACAGTTTTCAGAAGAAGCTAGTTAACCTCGGGCTGTGGTCATGCGTTACCGAGCAGTAGCCCAGAAGACCAGCTTCCACCCGGGCAAGGACTGAATGAGTGCCACAATCGGCTTATTCTTTCTTTCTTTTTTAAAGATTATTTATTTATTTGATCACAGGTAGACAGAGAGGCAGGCAGAGACAGAGAGAGAGAGAGAGAGAGAGAAGAAGAAGCAGGCTCCCCACTGAGCA
Organism: Mellivora capensis; assembly: GCA_004024625.1. Classification (NCBI taxonomy): domain Eukaryota; kingdom Metazoa; phylum Chordata; class Mammalia; order Carnivora; family Mustelidae; genus Mellivora; species Mellivora capensis. Next base: position 9,973 of record PISX010008946.1, read on the forward strand.
GAGAGCCCGATGCGGGGCTCAATCCCAGGACCCTGGGATCATGACCTGAGCTGAAGGCAGAGGCTTTAACCCACTGAGCCACCAGGTGCCCCTTGGCTTATTCTTTCTTTAGTGGAGAAGGAAGGAAGGAAACAGGGAAACAACTCATTTTGTTAAAGTGGACTTTTCCATGTTATTTATCTTTTTCTTTCTAAATTTATACACACCGCAGCAGCCTCCGGGCCTGGAGACAGGGATTGAAGCATAGTAACACATTGGCTGGAATCAGATGAGCGCCAAGCTCACCCCCTAGCCTGCTGTTGTGACGCTGCCACACAAGGCAGGAGCCGTGGAGGACAGATGAGCCTGCATGGCTCGAGTCTTTTTTTAGTCTTTGGTTTGGTGACTGTACAGGGCAATGGTTACTCAGTCTTCAAAAAAAGCCCCTCGCAGTCCAGCTAGATAAAGCAGTGTGCCCAAATGCTCCTGTCGCATGTGGCTCATCCCCTGGGACTCTGCCCGGATTCTTCTCCCCTCCATGTGCTTTGGTTTCCTGGGACCCTCCCCTCCCAGCCAACTTAGTGCCTATCTGCTGTGTCCACTGTGGAGCCCCTCCATGGGGACAGTGCCACCCAGCTCCCAGTTGAGTCCTTTTCTGGTGAACTTTTTTTCCTCCAGACAAACCACTAAAGAAATCATCTCTCTGGGTCCAAGGTTGGTTGTGGTTGGCATGTCTCCTTCCATCCCATCATGTAGCAATCTGGCCTTTCCTCAGCTTGAACTTCACCCACGTCAGGAACAGGTGTGAGGAGGTTGGGGCGGCTGGCATGGCTGGCTGGCTGGATGGCTCCTGCCCACAGGCTTCTCGTCGTGCCATGAATGGCTGTAGGGGGACGGCTGTCACCTTAGCAGCATTCCTCTGCAAGCCTACCGCACGCCTCCTTCCAGTACCAAATACTGGGGCCTCATTTTCACTCCAGTGACTTTTGTCTTGGTATCACACATAGCTTCCATCTTGTGGCAATGACCTGATGCCTGAGTCACTAGGTGGTCCGATCTAGTTGCCAGAGCTTTTGCGATTCAGAATTTCACTGCGTTGGTCACATTTAAAGTAATGAGGACAGGGCCAGAGGGTGCCTCATCGGTGAGGGAGTACAAGGGTGGGAGAAAGGGAAATTTACCACTGTATGTTCCTTGAAGGATTTTATACCGTATGTATTATCTATTAAATATATAAATCCGTTGATAAGATAGACACAATGGAGGACATTCATTCCCGTAATACACATAAATGGGATCTCCTGTACTGAGCCAGAGGCTGTGATTAAGGCCGGGATTCAGCCATGTGCAAGGCATGGTCCCTGCCCATGAGCAACCCCCCCAACCCCTCCATACAGTGGGAGGCAGCCAGGCCGCAGGCAGCTGTCGTCTGATGTGTCTGGTGCTGGGGAGGGCAGGGTCTGCTTCCAGTAGTGAGGCCTTTGAATACACGGCTCCAGCCTTTCTTGCTGTTTCTACTTAGTTTTTCAGTTGGAGCCGCCCCCAGCAAACATTTGATGGCCATGTCGTCTCAGGTCTCTTAACTAAAACAGGCCCTATCTAGGAGAAAGTGCCTAACATCTGGGTGTTCAGTTTCAGAAGGTCCAGCCTCAGCTGAGCACAGACCCTCTCTCCCCTGGTCCCAGGCCTAGGATCCTGCTTCCTTCATTTCCTGGGATTATTTTCTTCTTCTTCTTGCTTCTTTCTTCTTTCTTCTTTCTTCTTTTTCTTTCTCTTTTCTTCTCATCTGCCCTTCCATCTTCTCAGGGCTCTAGGCTAAAAGGCTAACTGTATTGTTTCTTAACTGGGGTAAATTCCCATAACATAAAGGTAACCATTTTAAAGTGTATAATTCAGTGGCATTTGGTACGTTCACTGCTATGCCAGCATCACTTCTATCAAATCCTAGAATAGAGAGCCCATCCTGAGTAAGCAGTTATGCTCCATCCTCCTCCCCAGTCCCTGTCTACTACCAGTCTTTTTTCTGACTATGGATTTACTCATCTGGGGTATTTCCTATAACTGGAACCGTCCAGTAAGTGACCTCTGATATCTGGCTTTTCTCAGAGTAATGTATTCAAGGTCACCCATGCTGTAGCCCGTAACGGAACTTCATTCCTTCTTGGGGTTGAACAACATCCTGTTGTGTAGATCTAGCACAATTTGTTCACCCAGTTATCCGGTGGTGGGCATTTGACTCTGGCGAGTCGTGCTGCTATGGGGGCAGCTGGATTTTAAACATCCTGTACTACTTCTGGAGACCCTGTGAGTGTTAGTGATTATCGTTGCTGTCATTCATCGTGGTAGTATTCTTCTTCACCTCCTACATTGTCGCCAAAGCGACCTAAGACACAGGAGTGTCATGCCACCCTTCTGTGCAGAAATATTTGATGGCTCTTCCCATCCCCCCACTTTTTACTTCGTTTGTCTTGTATTCCTTTTCCTCCCACCAGAAAAGTCACTTCCTTGATTATCTTTTTTGCAACATGCAGCACCTTGCAGATTCCTTGAAGCATCAAACAACACAGACAAATATGGAAAAGGAAATAAAAGTCACTTAGAGTCCTGCCCTCCTGAGACTGACCACCCATTGACATTGTAGAGACCGTCTTTTCATGTATCTCTTTATGAGTAAATGCATATATATTTATGTAAGTTTCAAGGAATGGGATAGTGTCATATATGTATTATTGTAGGTGTTCCCACTCATTCTTCTCCCCTCCATTTGCACTCCACCCTAACTCTGTCTCCTTAGACCCCAGACCCAGGTCAACAACTGCGTATGTCCTGGGCCCAGGCCCTTGTGTCTGGAAGCTTGGGTTTGGGTCCTGGGTCTGCCACTCCCAGATTATAGTTGGGTGATCCTGGCAAGTCATTAATCCCTTATGCTTTGGTTTTTCCTTCTGTAAAATGGGGACAATAACCATACCTATCTCAGATCATTGTGAGGCTATTTATTAAACCATGTAAGGTACTCAGAGCAGAGCCCCGCACTTACTACATGATAATAAGTGGAGTTTATTAAATAGCAGCTGTGTGTAGCTGCGCTGTTCCCACCACCATATGCCCAGAAGTGGCCGGGCACAGGAGAAGCAACAGTGTGTATAGAAAAAGGTCTTTTGGCTTCTAGAAACTTCCAGTCTAGTTCAGGAGATCAAACAGAAAAAAACGAAAAGACAACTGATCAGAGAAGACTGGTGACTCCAAGGCATGTTCCTTGCAGGTGAACAGACTGGGTGGGTTGCAGCCATCTTTCGAGGTTGGGGTGCCCGTGAGAGAGTAGGAACAGCTGGTACATCAAGGGCTGATAGGAATTTAAAAAGTCTCAGAGCAGAGAGATTCATCCTCAAGACTGTGGGGATAAAGGGCATGAGGCCTGAGGATCCAGGAGCCAAGAGCTTGCCCTTGTGGAGGAGAGGTAGGACAGGACACCGAACCGAAAGTGTGGGGCCAGGTTGTCAGCCCTCCAACATCTTGGGACAGACTGCTTGTGCCCCTCGCTGACAGGCTCCTGCCATATCCCCCTTTGGCTGGTCCGCGAGCAGGTCCTCCCAGCCTCAGCGATGCTGCACAGATCTTTTATACCAGCTGGAAATTTTTATAAACAGAATTTAACAACAACCAGGCTCTTGGGAGAGAACACCCCTTACCTCCTCCCCCTGCCTCAGACTTTCCTGCCTTCTTTTGTCCCCAGCCACCATCAACGCTCCACATCAGACACGGCCCGTTCTCCTTCTGCTGGCTCGCCTCGCCGGCTGAGTGGAGCCCCTCAGCACTCCCACACTGACGGGGAAAGGACGGGGTGCTTCTGCCACGGTGCCCAGCCTGTCTTGTCGTCTGCTCTCCCCCTTTCGCTGACACTTCTGGTCTGTCCTGCGGCATGGTGCAGACCCAGCCTTTCAGGAACTTGCAGGGGAGCAGAGCCACTTTCGCGAGAAAACTGTCCTCTCTGTCTGTTTCTTCAGTTGTATTTATTCCAGATGGACAGTTCCTCTCCCAGCCCAAGCTTGGCTGCCGTCATGGGTGCCCACAGAACGCCTTTCTTCTTTTCAGGGCACTGCGCGGCCAGATACTGGGCCAGGAGCGTAGTACAAAGGAAATACAAACCAGAGGTTATCACATCCTCATTCTGACAGGTTTAAATATAAGCACGATGTTTACCATATCTCCAGTGCGATGAGTTTTCGTGTTTTTAAAAGACTAATTGTGAGCCTCGCTGAAAGGTCTGTGTAGGAAGGAACACTTCTTTCTTCCCCCTTCAATTTAAACAGCAGCACTAGTTGGCATGACAACCCGTGCTATTAAAAGTAAAGCAACAAGCCTTGCTTCCTCTGTTTTTCAGAATGAACCCAAACTGCTAAGTAGGTTTGTTTCTTGAATTTGACTATTAATGGCTCCATTTCAACAGAATGTTATGGGGTCCCTCTAGAAGGGTGTATGTGTCCCCTCTACATAGCTATGGAAGCTTGGGAGACAGAAATGATATTTTTATCTTCCCTGTTGAACTCATATTCATTTGTTTATGGTAAATCTCAACAACATTATAGTTCTGTGGGTAGAACTGTCTGGCTTAGTGCTTGTACCAAAGGGATAGTTTACACATTCCTAACCCAAACACTTATTTAATCAGGGAGTATTGTGAAAAACACTTGAACGTCTAAGTCTGTTTACAGGCCTACCATTTGTCAGTTTCTATTAGAGTTTGGTGTTTCGTGAAGCCCCACTTGGACTGCAGAAGCCCAGCCTTGACCTGGGTGCCAAGCTCCCTAGGCGGTGTCAGTGTGACCTGACCAATAGGGCTGAAGACTTCTGAGAGATGAGGGCAGAATTTTTAGTTCATGGTAGGTGTTCAGTAAAAACCTGCTGAATAAACCAGTGCTTCAAAGCCAATGTACCTTCTCATCCCATTCCCTTTCCTTTGATTTTTGAGATAAATTTTCCCTGGATATATAATGAGTAGGTCTTCCCCAGGTGGGCCCAAAGGGTAAAGGTCATGTAGCTAGGAAATAGTAGCAGAGGAAGAGCTGGGCCCAAGGTGGGATAGAGCATCGTACAGATCCCAGCTCTGGTCCAGCTTCAGGGGTCATCCGGCGGGGACCAGGACCCTGCACGGCAGGCCTGCCCCAAAGCATCCCAGCTACTGACATAGCCGCCAGCACCTACTTTTCCACGATTATGGAAGCATTTCTTTCTTTCTTTTTTTTTTTTTTTAAAGATTTTATTTATTTATTTGACAGACAGAGATTACAACTAGGCAAGAGAGGCAGGCAGGGAGAGAGAGGAGGAAGCAGGCTCTCCGCGGAGCAGAGAGCCAGATGTGGGGCTCGATCCCAGAACCCTGGGATCATGACCTGAGCTGAAAGCAGAGGCTTTAACCCACTGAGCCACCCAGGCGATGGAAGCATTTCTTGACTTAAGTATCATTGCTCTCTTCTTATGGCCCTTAGTGAATTTTACCATGCCATTTTAACCTTTTTAAAAGGTGTACAATTCAGTGGCATTAATTATATTCACAATATTGTGCATCCTTCATGACTATTTCCAAATTTTCCATCACTGCAAACAGAAACTCTTTACCCATCAAACAAAAACTCCCTATTCCCTCCTGTCATCTACTTTCAGTCTCTGTGAGTTCGCATCACGTAAATGGAAGCATGCAGTTCTTGTGTCTTACGTCTGATTTCACCTAGCCTCATGTTTCTGAGGTCCCATTCTGTTGTGATAACGCATCTGGTAGCATGTATCGGACTTTGTTCCTTTTTTGGCCGAATAATACTCCCGTGTATGTATATGCCACATTTTGTTTATCCATTCATCTGTGGGTGGACATGTATAGTGTTTCCACCTTTTGAGTATCGTGAATAATGCTGTGATAAGCATTGGTGTACACATTGGAGTTTCTGTTTTCAGTTCTTTTAAGTATATATCCAAGAGTGGAACTGCCAGCTCATATGATAATTGTATGCTTAACTTTTCAAAGAACTCTCAAACTATTTTTCACAGCAGCTGCGCCATTTTCCATTACCAGCAGCGAGGCACAAGAGTTCCAAGTTCTTCGCATCCTAGCCAATACTCCTTACTTCTGTTTTGTTTTGTCACAGCCATCTTAGTAGGTGTGAAATGGTGTTTCGTTGTGGGTTTGATTTGCGTTTCCCTAATGACTAATGATGTTGAATAGCTCTTCACGTGCTTTTTGGCCACTTATGTGTCTTGTTAGAGGAGGAAAGTCTCTTCAAGACTGTCACCCATTTTAATTTGGGTTGTTTGTCTTTCTGTCATTAAGTTAGGGGAGTTCTTCATTTATTGTGGGTAATAAACCCTTAACAGTTATGATTTCTAAATATTTCTCTGATTTTGTAGGCTGTGTTTCCATTTTCTTGATAATGTCCTTTGATCCACAAAAGCTTTTAATTCTGATGAGGTCTGTTATGTCAGTTTTTTCTTTTGTTGTTCACGCCTTTGGTGTCATATCTAAGAATCCATTGCCAAATCCGAGATCCTGAAGATTTACTCCTATATTTTCCTGTAAGAATTTTACGGTTTTTGCGTGTTGATCCATTTTGAGTTAATTTCTGTCTTTGAAGTAGAGAGCCAACTTCATTCCTTGCATTTGGAAATCCAGTTTTCCTAACAACATTTGTTGAGAGACCGTTCTTTCTCCTTTGAATGGACTGGGCACCCTGGTCAAAAATTGATTGACCATATATGTGTGGATTGGATTCTGGGATTTCAGTTCTATTCCATTGGTCTGTTGTTTCTTCTTATGCCAGTACCACGTGGCTTTGATTCCTATAGCTTTGTTACAAGCTTTGAAATCAAGAAGTGTGAATCCTCCATCTTTGTTCTTTTTCAAGATTGTTTACCTCTGTTCAGGACCCCTTCCAAGTCCACATGAATTTGAAGATTGGCTTTTCCATTCCTGCAGAGAAGACTGTTAGAATTTTCATAGAGATTGCGTTGACTCTGTGGATCCTTTGGATAGTGTTACCCTCCTAACAGTATCTCATGTTTTGATATCAGATCTTCATCTGAATCTCATTTCTGCTGCTTTATATGCTGGGTAAGAACTTGGGCAGATTCCTTTATTTCTCTAAACCTATCCCCCAAGGGGAAAAATTCAGATAATGATAGGACCTGCTTCTGAGGGTTATTGTAAGGATTGAGGAGAGAGTATATGCAAAGTGCGCAGTTACTGTTCTTATCAGTGGTGTTGATAGTCTGCTTTCTCAAGGAAATGGTCCTCTGTAATTACCTTGACAGATAATGCTTGACCCTTAGTAGGGTCCTTCATTGAATAGTGGAAAAAAACAGCCTTGGAGTCAAAGCACATCTGAGTTCCAATCCTGGCACTACTCTTTCCAAGCTCATGATTTTGGGAAGGGTTCGCCACTCTGGGCTTCCACCTCAGAGATAGTTAGGAGACGTGCTGGGACAATAGATGTAAAATAGCCAGCACAGCCCTAGGTGTGTAATACATACCTTCCTTTCCTCTCTGGCTGTTAGAAAGGATGGAGCTGAAGATTGTCTCCTGTAACCTCCATCCAGTCTGTCTCTTTGGAACAATAGGGCAAGGCCACTTCTGCCTCAGTCACAACCCATTAGATTCAAAGCAACTGTTCTATTGTCTTCTTCCCTTGAGCACAGAGTATCCCATTCCATTAGTTTCGGGGTTGGCAAACTTTTTCTATAAAGAGAGCCAGACACTAAATATTTTAGGCTTTGACAACCAAGAGGCAAAATCAAGGATACTGTGTGAGTATGACAAGAGAGGAAACAAATTTCCACAGATTTTTCTCGATTAAATTCAAAATACAGTAGTGAGTACAACTTTCTATAATACGAGTCCACTAATGAGAAGAACGGGATGGTTTTGGAGGACAACAGTTCACTTAATCAGGACTCAAAGCTAGTATTTCCTCTCATCAAACTGCTGGCAAATGTTCATCTATGAAACGACTCTTAGCTGTTGGGCTCTATGACAACAAGCAGCAGGTCGGATCTGGCTCTCAGGCCACACGCATCGACCTCAGATTCTCAGCATTTTGTGGGTCCTCTTCCCAAGTGCTCTCTTGTTCAGGTGGCCCCCTTAAAGGATATCCGGAAGAATGGATCCTCACTCGAGGCAGGTTTATCATTCAGGCATTCACTGAGCACCTGCTTTGTGTATGACACGCCCCTGTTGAAAGACAGACACCCAGGGCCCCCAGCCAGGGCAGGAGGACCGAGAACAGATGAAGACCAGAGGTGAGAGGCAGTGGAGGAGGAGGCGGTAGACGAAGGAAACACCCGTTTCTTGAATTTAGCGATTGATTTTGCAAGATTAACCAGCAGCAGCAACAGCAGCACAGCGGCAGATGGAACAGTATTTGAGTAGGACCCTGGAGACCTGTCACTCGCTAGGCAAACTCTATCAAGTTGCTTCATAGAGTTGAGCAGAGAGTGTGCCAGAGGATGGCATCCAACATTCAAATTCTATAATAAAGTCCGTGACCTTTGAAAAACAGCCCACTCTCTACTCCTCCCACCATGGCCAGAGGCAGTGTTAACCTTTAATTTCAGCATTTGCCAAAGCAATAAAGCTTTGAGAAACCTCTGCTTGGAGTAGTATTAGTGTTGTAAAGCAAAAAGATAAATGGATGGGGGCACGGATGGGGGTTTTGCTCTATTTTATTTCTCATTTCAGAGGAGAAATCTTATTAAGCAAGGTTTGATGGGCATCATCTGTTTCCTCAAAACCTGGGCAGGGGGGACTTTTCTTTCTAGCCGAGAGTCCCATAACCATGACTTTTAGAAGCTTTTCCTGGACCCTGATTCTTGTGGAGTAGATCTCTCAAACTCCACTGTCGTGTGTACTTTTATTTGTAATTAATTTAGAAATAGGGGCTTGGAACTGAGCACCAGAGCTCTGATTTCAGTGGCCCTGGGCAGATCCTGTCTTCCCTTTGGGTCTCAGTTTCCCCATCTGTAAAGGAAGAATGAGGCCAGACACTCTCCTAAAGATAGTAGTCCAAGGAGCGCCTGGGTGGCTCAGTGGGTTAAAGCCTCTGCCTTCGGCTCAGTTCATGGTCCCAGGGTCCTGGGATCGTGCCCTGCACCAGGCTCTCTGCTCAGCAGGGGAGCCTGCTTCCTCCTCTCTCTCTCTGCCTCCCTCTCTGCCTACTTGTGATCTCTGTCTGTCAAATAAATAAATAAAATCTTAAAAAAAAAAAAAAAAAGATAGTAGTCCAAAATGTCCCAATTGCTTAGGTAGTTTTTCACCGCTGCAAGTGAAGACATGAAATATTATCTATGTGCTGTGTTAAAGTTTAAAAAAAAAAAAGCCACAGTTTTACACAACTGCAAAGGATTACATTTATCAACTAACTCATTAAGGATATATGATGTAGAAAAGAAAATTTTCCTCAGCCGTGGAAGGATCTCTGTGACTAGAACTTTCAGGACACAGCCAACCTGCCCACAGAGGTGAATAATGAAGACAGTTTGCTGGGTTATTTGTTCTATTTTAACACTGGTGGATTTTAGATATAAGCTGCAGGCTAAATTTGAGGGGTATCTGATTGTTTTATTCCTGCCCCCTCCCCCCAGGTGTTAGCTGTTGAATCTCGCTCTCAAATTCCAAAAATAGGCTTTGGCTTTTCCTTGCTTGTGGTTAGTGTCCAGCTGTCACTGCCATGCACCCAGTTCATGTCATTGGGATTTGGGTACTAGGAAGGTAATTGCTAAATCCCTTCCTTGTGCCAGAAGAGCTTCTCATTCCTGGATCCTCCTCAGAGGTGGCTAGTCTATGAAAAGCCAAAATAAGAGACCGGAAAGGAGGAGCTCTTGCTCCCAAAAGGAAACAAAACATTTTCACAAGTGGCATTTTGACGACCTCACTCAAATGATTAGGATGCCATTTAGATTCTAATTATTGTCCTACCAAATATCTGTGGTATTACACGAACGTTAACTGGAATTTAGTGAGGTGGCAGAAGTATGATGACGGCAAATGGGCCTGTCTTTCCTGGTAGAAATAACATCACTGCCACAGCCCCCTTCTTCCTTGCAAGGGAGGTGGCTCGGGGATGTCACCTGCCGCCTGGTGCGCACGACCCAGGCATCTGCCCCACGTCCCCCTGCCCAGACCACACTGCCGCCTCTCTACTGGACACTGCGAGTGCAAAAGGGCCAGAATCTTGCTGTCGCGTCTCCCTTTCCATCTGTCCTTTGTCACCCACCGGCACCTCCACACCATTCCCAGGGCTCCTCTCTCCCCGCTTCATTCCCCCTCAGGTCAAACCCCGAGCCCCTCAGCATCTGCTGCTTCTTTTTTTTTTTTTTTTTTTTCCATAAAAGCAGCATCAACAGTAATACGTTTATAGCATTGGCTCTGGGGCAGACACCCTTCTAAGCATCTGACACGCGTTCCTTCACTCTACCCTGCAACAGCCTATGGCTGGTGAGTAGGGAGATTGGATGAAGCCTGGGCCGTGGGCCCAGGGCCAGCACCTTTACCATGTGACTGCTCTCGCCTGGCCCCATACCACTGCTGTCCCCTTCCCAGCCACTAGCCACACAGGGCTGGGGGATGGAAGCAGCCCCTTACCTGCCCCCAGTCCACCTTATACCCAAAGTCCACTTCCTTGGTCCTTCTTTCAGACTGGAGCCATTACAGAAATGTGAAAGTTTCTATTTTATTTTATTTCATTTTACAGCATATATTCTGATTGCAATCTCCGCCACTATATTAAAACTGGAAATTTTTCCTTTGTTGTGTACAGAGATGATTAGGGTGTTTAAAAGGGGTAGTCAGAACTGGGTGAGCAAACACACCACCTCAGGAGGCAAGGCTGTGGGTAGCAAATGCCTCCAGGGTCAACCCAAGTGCCTTTTATTCTCAGATGTGTTTACGGGGAGAAGGCTTCCTTTTGTTTCTGAGGTATGTTGGCCTGAGCTACTGAGGGACTGTGTACTCGTGATGTTTACAGGAACACAGGGGAGGATGTGCTATTATATCCACGTGGTGTGCTTGGCATTGGGCTTCCAGAACCACCTGGAGCACTCTGGGCACTTTCTCAGAGCCAGCGAGTCATCACTATATATAAGATCCCAAGAGTCCTGGGAGGACAGGGCCGGCAGCTGTGATGCTGGAGCTCAGACACCTCAGAATTGGGGGTGAAGGGCTAATCTGTAGTCCCTGGCTTGTATTTCTGGACTCTGTTTATGACACACCTATGACTTTCTGTGGGCTATGGGTTGTTTTAGTTATGGGGAAGAGGTCCAAACGGTGAAAGACGAGGCAGCAGAGGGGAAGTATCTGACTGATACAACTTTGGTGCCTTTGATATCGGCTGTGGTGCTGGTGGGTTTCATGGGGTCTGTGAGGTTTCTCGAAAATTCTGCAACCTGGAAAGGCCTCAGTGCTTTGTAGCCTCAAGGATCCCAAAGAGGCTATGCCCCATTAGCAGTAAAAAATACTACTGAATCTTCAAAATAGTTCAAGGAACATGTGGCATTTTTAGGGGCCTTTTAGTTAGCTATGCTTTACTTTATGCAGCACGAGTGGGCCTGATAAGTTCAGTGAGAGTGGCATGTCTGTAATTAAAGTCGCAGAGGCAGCAGAGTGCTGTGGCTCAGAGCTCCGACTCTGCCCGGATTCAGGTCCTGCCCTTCCACCAATACACTGAGACCCCACATAGTCATGCGGGGGACCCCAGACTGTAGTCTGTGCTCAGTTTCCCCACCTGTAAATGGAGGACCATAACAGTGCCTACTTGTCCTTGTAGAGCTGTTAGGACGAGCAATGGGGCTGTTGTTGTAAAGCAATTAAAATGACTCCTGGTGGGCCGCCTGGGTGGCTCACTCAGTTGAGCATCTATCTGCCTTCAGCTCAGGTCATGATCCCAGGGACGGACCCCTTGATCCTGGGATTAAGCCCTGTGTGGGGCTCCTTGCTCAGCGGGGAGTCTCCGTCTCCCCCACCCTCTGACCCTCCCCCCTGCTCAGTCTCTCTCACTCTCAAATGAATAAATAAGAAAGAAAAAAAAAAGAAAGATAGTTCCTGTCCCTGGCTTCATAGTGTTATCCAACGGCTTGTTGTCTTAGTCCATTCAGGCAGCTATGACAAAACGGTACGACTACGTGGGGGCCAGGAGGCAGGAGCTGACTATAAGAGCCTGAAGTATAGGCTTGGGGGTACCTTCAGGGCCTTGGCTGTAGGTAGCAGAACCCGACTAGCTCACTCAAGCAGAAAAGGCATTCATCCAAGTGTACTGCTCACAGGATCCACAGAAGGCTGAAGAATGGGCGTGGGCAGAAATTAAGAAGGCAAGGTCCCTGGCCCAGTTTGGGAGGACACGCCTGGCTCAAGGGCCTCCACCCACCCTGGTGCACCCACCCCAGGCCTTGCCACAGGGAATGACATCCCAGTCCCCGCCCCTCCTGGCTCCCCGTGCCGAGCTCTGGCAGGAGCGTCTGATTGGCTGTGCTTGGGTCACGTGACACCCGCTTCCTTCTTTCAAGGCTTCATTACTGGCAGGTGGAGAGGCTGCTTTCCTTCTATCTAGGGCATACCCCCCCCACCCCCCGACTCCCAGTACAAAAAGTTCAGAAGAGTTTTGAGGTGAGAGGAAGCCAAAATGACAAATGTCCTTTCCTTTGGGAACCTCAGTTGGCTGTTTCTTAAGTTCTCTCATATCCCCAAGATTCTCTGGATCTGCTCTTCAGGAGAGCTGCTGTTTTCCTGGTACCGTGGCTGATAGAACATGGAACAGAGCTCTATACCAGTTAGGCTTCCAGTGTTTTTCAGTGACTGTGTAATGAGTATGTTAGCCTTTGGCACAAAAGAAAATCAGGGTGCACACTCATTTGTAACATCTAGCTTTCTGATTCAGGACAGGCTGTTTCAGCGACTGAGCTCCTTCTCTTTATTGGGAAAACAGTTGATTATTGTCATTCCTTCTAGCAATAGGAAGAAGAAAAGCATTTAAACATTTAAATGTTTCTCTGTATATATTTAAGTACTTAGTGGTTCTATTGCAGTGAGCTGGTTATGTAGAGCTGTTAGGACAAACCTCATTTTTTATGTCCTCTGCATCCTTCTCCACGCACTGGCTCCTTTGCCTGATTCCAGCAACGTGATCCTGATTTCTGGTTCCTCCTCCCCCACCATCCCTCATCCCCCAACTCAGTTTCCAAGTACTGTTGGCTTTTCATCACTTGAGGCTTTCTCTGTAGCACCTGTCCTCCCCCACGTCTTGCCAGCCCTTCCCACCCCACACCTAGATGAGGTCTCCCCTCTGCCCATCTTGCCTACTTGATCTTTTCAACAAGAAGCTTTAGTTTTCACTCCCAAGGTGCTTCTTAAAGGCACAGTGAGGGCTTCTTAAGGGCTTCCTGTTCTTATCAGTATAGTAGAGCTGTTAAGAGGGCTCTGGGGTCAAGTTCAGATCCCAGCTCTGCTGTTCGGTGCCTGTGTTAGTGATGTAGCCAGATGTAATTAACAAAATCAACTCTCAGTGACTTAACCAAATAGGAGTGAATTTCTCCCCCATGACAAGCCAGTCTGGTGAGAGGCTGCAGTCACAGCCACAGCACATCACGGCCTCAGGGACCCAATGCTTTCTCTCCTTCTGCTCAGCCATTCTAGAGAGTGGGTTCCGTCCTCATGCTGCCACCATTACTGGCGTCCCCACCTCCAGCACCAAATGTGCGTCCTGGGTGGGAGGGCCAGGGCTGAGGGCAGGTGTGTGCCAGCTGGGACTGTCCTCCTCTTAGACACCCCTGCCGAAGGCTCGCCCAGCGGCTTCTGCTGACATCACATCGCCCACAGTGAAGTTACATGTCCACAGATTTGGGCTAAGCACATTGCCAGTGTGATCAAAATGAGGCTCCAAGTGTTCGTCTTGCATGGGATCTATAGATGCCTGTCCTGTACCATCACTAGGCATATATGTAGTACATGTTAAATGCTAACTACTTCACTTTTTAATATATTTCTGTTAGGGCAGGTTTCCCCAGTAAAACAGCTAGCATACAATTTGCTGGAACCTTCTAGATAAATACCACCCCAAATCCTCTCCTACCTCCTCACTCCACCTTCATCATTTCCTATAGTCTGTCACCCTCTCTGTGGCTCCTATGTCCCCTGGCCCCCTGCCCCTCCCTGTGTGTCTGTCCATTAATCCTGAAACTTCCATTTTCACTCCCTGTCTGGGTCCGGCCACAGAGCATCATGGGGAGAACTGGCAGCCCCATGCTGCAGACGCCAGTGCCCGACACCCCAGTCCCCAAAGTGACCCTGATGTCTGCATTCTGTCCCTGAGGGAGTTGTTGTTTAAAGCTTTTCTGAAAACCCCCAGCTCTATTCCATTTCTCTGCTCCTACACCCACTTCATCCCATCTTTGCCGGGAAGACAGTGGCTGGGTTGGACATCTAGGACAGGGCTCTCCTCTTCATCTTCTAGAGCCTGCCTTCTGAAGAGAAGGCCTTACACTGTGGGCCTTTTCTGCTCCTTCCTCTCAGGTTGCCTCCATAGTAAGTCTCTGATCTTCCTTCCACAGGCATGTGCTTCACCACTCACCCTTCTTTCCTCTGCTCCTCAGGCGGCGCCCTCCAGCGCACCCCAGAACTGCGCTCCCAGAGCTGGGCCACCCACTGCCTGGTCCGGGGCCTCTGGGTCTCCAGCGCCCTGACCCTCTCCGTCGTCTCCACCCTGAAACCCCACCTGCGTCTCCTTTCCTGGCCCCGAAGTTGAGATGCTTCCTGAGGCCCCAGCTGCCCTCCCTGCGAGCACTCCTCTCACGTCCTCCAACCTCTTCCAAGGGTGTCAGCTGTTTTCTCGAATGTACTTTTCCCCCAGTTATTTTTCTTGTGGTAAAATACATATCTCACCACCTTCACTGTTTTCAAGTGTGCAATTCGGTGACCTTGAATACCCCCTCAGTGTGGTGCAGTCCTCGGCACCATCCATCCCCAGAACGCTTTCCATCTTGTAAAGCTGGAACTCTGTCCCCATGAAACGCTTACTCCCCCGCCACCCCCCCCAATCCTGCTCTCTGTGTCTTGATTTTGACTACTCTAAGTACCTCATACAAGTGGATTCACACAACATTTGTCTTTTTGTAACTGACTTACTTCACTGAGCATCACCTACTCAAGTTCTGTCCATGTTGTAGCGTATGTCAGAATTTCCTTCCTTTTTAATTTAAGGCTAGATAGGGGCACCTGGGTGTCTCAGCTGGTCAAACGTCCGACTCTTGGTTTTGGCTCAGGTCATGATCTTGGGGTCCCGGGATCGAGCCTTGCGTCATGCCCACCGCTCAGTGGGGAATGTGCTTGTCTCCCCTTGCCCCACTTGCGTGTGTTCTCTTTCTCTCTCTAAAATAAATGAATCATTCTTTAAAAAAATAAATAAATCGATTTAAGGCTAGATAATATTCTATTGTGTGTTAACATCACAATTTGTGTATCTGTTTATCCTTTGATGGACACTTAGGTCCCTTCCATGTGTTAGCTGGTGTGAATAATGCAGCTACAAATACTGATATACAGATCCCTATTTGGGCCCCTGCTTTGCATTCTTTGGGGTCTGTCTTTATGCCAGTACCATGCTGTTTTGATTGTTGTAGCTTTGTAGTAAGCTCTGGAATGAGGAAGTATGAGTCCTCCAGCTCTGTTCTTTTTGAAGATTATTTTGGCCATTTGGAGTTCCTTGAGATCCCATGAACTTTAGGACAGGTTTTTCTATTTCTGTTAAAAAAAAATGCCATTGGGATTTTGATGGAGATTGATTGTATTGAATACATAGACCTCTTTGAGTAGTACTGATGTGTTTCCATTTATTTATGCCTTTACTTTCTCTCAGCTAAAGGTATGTCTTTTGTTAGATCTTCTTTGAAGTCCCCAGATTCTCTCTAATTATCTCTAGTAAGTCACCCACGTGATACCTCAAGCCCACCATGTTCCTTACCAAGCTCATTAATAAAAAAAATCCTCTCTTCCGCATTCTCCTTTTATTCTAAAAATTTTCTCTTTCGGGTGCCTGGGTGGCTCAGTTGGTTAAGCGACTGCCTTCAGCTTAGGTCATGATCTTGGAGTCCCTGGATCGAGTCCCACATCAGGCTCCCTGCTCAGCAGGGAGTCTACTTCTCCCGCTGACCTCTCTCCTCTCATGCTCTCTCTTTCTCATTCTCTCTCTCTCAAATAAATAAATAAAATCTTTTAAAAATTTTTCTCTTTCTCATGATCACATACATATGCACACGTGCATACACAAGAGTCTTTTCTGCCAGGAGTTTGGTCCCAGAGACTTTGGAGGCCTCCTTCAGTCCCTACACCTCACCAGCCACCTCTTCCTTGGGTGACCTGTCTTTACTGCTTCTAACTCAGATACATTTCTTGGTTCTTAGGTCCCTGGACCATTCTAAGCACCTTATTCCTGGCCTTGGAAGCTTAAATAGCCCCTTAAATGGCCCCGCAGTGAACTTCCTAAACTCTGATGTGATCATTATCACTCTGCCCCGAAGCCAGAAGCTCCTCACTGACAGAGAGTGGAGTGTGTTTGTGGATTACCGCCCCCAGCACGGAGGGGACAGAGAAGTCAGGATTTCTGCCCTTGACCGTTCCTCATAGTGGTATATAACTGGACTGGGGCAGGAAGAGTGAGAACAGTGACATTAATGTACAGTTAAAAGCTTGAGGAACACAGAGGAAGGAGAACCAAAGCTGGGATGGAGGAGGGAGATGGGTTAACCTTGAAACGGAGCTGCCATGTCAGACTCAGTGACATGGGCCCAGCCCACACCCCCCTTGCAGCCTGATTCCACCCATTCCTGACCATGTGCCCTAAGCTAGGTTCATACTGGACCACCTGCTGTCCTCAAGTCAGAGCATACCCCATCACCCCCACGTGTCTGTTCATAACCGCCCCCCTTCCAAATCATAGCTGCATTTTTTTTTTTCTTTCTCATTAATCAAGGCCCAGTTCAAGGAGCATTTTTCCAGGATGCCATTTCTGAATCCTGTGATTACTTTCCCACACTTGGGGCACTTGTCCATCTAGGCCTTGTGTTTGAGTTGTTTGTGTCCCTGCCTCCTTCTTTGTCCTGGATGAGAAACCACGTGAGACCCAGGATTGTGTTCTAGTCAACTGTGGATGGTCCTGGAGGATTCTGTTTTAAGCTTCCAAGGGAATGCTTAAGTTTTGTAGGACTTAGTGTGCGGAGAGACAAACCCACACTCGTCCACTTGTGACCCTAGAGGTTCTCAGATGTCTGCCTTTGTTCTTCTCTCCCACCAGTGCTTGGAAAGAGCCATGAAGTTTGCCTTCGAGGAGTTCCAGCTCTGGTACCAGTTTGCTCTGTCTCTCATGGCTGCGGGAAAAGTGAGTCGCCCCCTGGGAGGCGCCATCCTCCCTGTCAGTGTTCACGTTCCAGAATTCCAAGGGGTGATATGAGGCCTTGGAGAAGTCTAAACCAACTATCGGGAGCTGTCCTGTGGTCATTTACCAAAGAGCGATCAAATTTAGTGATTTGGGAGCCAGCATGGACACGCCATAGAGAAGAAAAAAATCAGACATATTTGCCTTTTTCTGGCCCTGGTAACTTTGTCATATGAAGACAGGCTTAAACCAAGGCTGGTTCTTCACCAGACCCTTTCACTTATTTGAGAGCATAAATGTATTCCCGGAGGAGGAGGCCATTTGTGATCATTAGCAACATATCACATCAGGTAGCATATGATACTGGTTGTAAGCCCACGCTCTGGAGTCCAGCTGCTGGGGTTGAGGCCTTGACCCAGGCCAGGTCACTGGCCTCCAGGTCCTCTCGGCAAAGTGGAGACATCCCAGCACCTCCCTCACAGAACTGTTCTAGGTAAATGAGGTAAGACCTGTAACATGCGTGGAACAGTGCCCCCCACGTAGTACATACTCAATAATGGGAGGAGCCATTGTGCTCCTTGTTAATTCGGACCATTTAGTGACTTATTAAGTCTGAGGTAGGAGATTATTTGGGCCAAGTGGAGGCAGAAATTTAGTATAGAGTGCTATAAAATTATATGGTCTATGTTTCATAGTAACTTAAGCCTTCCCTGTCTTTTTTTTCTTCTTCTTATTTTTACAATGGCTACACAAGTAAGGAAGAAAATGAGGGTGATTCCAGGGAAGCACCTCTGCTTGTTCTAACCACAGTTCACTCCCCAGTCCCTCCAGAGCCCCACGCCCTGGTTGTCGCCATCCTCAGCTTGGGCTCAAGGTTAAAAAAACCTCATTAACAGGTTTCCTAATGAGAACCCCTCAGGGAAGGCCTTAGTGTTTGGTTCCATCAAAAACTTCTGAGTTTCACCGAAATAATCTCCTTTTGCCAAGTCTGCACGGGCCGTGAAGGTGCTGAAAGAGTGTATCCGTCTGAAGCCCGACGACGCCACCATCCCGCTCCTTGCCGCGAAGTTGTGCATGGGCTCCCTTCACTGGGTGAGTAGGGCTGGGGCTCTGCACCCACAGGCAGGACTGCCAGCCTTTCCCACCTCAAGGCACTGAGAGAAAATAACAATCCTTCAGCTGCATAAAAACAAGGCTGTTCAGAGGCACGGCCCCCAGTCCCCCTCAGGCCTCCCCCACCCATCCTAGGACTGAGGGGAATCATGTTCCTGGGATCCCCATGGAAATGTGCTTCAAAAGTTGAATTGATAAAGTAGAATTGGAATTCATACTCACGTAAGTCTTGCTGTAGATGCAGGGGGTGCGGGACTGAAAAGGTTTATGTCACCGAATGATTCACTCTTAGCAAGGCTGAGTTCTTCTATAAAGGAGAGTCACCCACTCCTTCAGCTCCTGTGTAAGCCAACCATGCTCATTCCTCTTCCTTCATGTGGACGTTCCTCTTCAGATAGTCTTGTTCAGATACGAACTGGGGGCTAGTCCGCTTTGTAACAGTTCCAGTACCTCAAAAATACACCATTGAAGAGGAAAATAGAAAAGCCTCCACTAACCGCTGAGGTGGTGGTACACATAATTACCACATGCAATCCAGTTTTAATTTCTTTAACTTCACATCAAGATTAATTATAAGGGGAAAAAAAGATTAAAATACAAGAAGAATTTGCTCAAAAGACCGCAGTGCCTTGCTAAGGGTCTTCACCATTACAGTCTTTGCTGCCTGTTTTTTTTCCACTTTTCCTCACCCAACAAGACAAAAGTAAGCCTTGTGAGAAAGTGTTCTACTTCTGCTCAGTTGGAATGGGGGAACTGTAGAAGGAAAAAGACATTTTGAAAGAGCAGGTTCTCACCTGACTCTCACAGCTGTGAAGGTGTCGTGTGGTCCGTGCAGGATTTGAACATTTGGTGCCACTGGCGAGGGAGCAATGCAGGCGGGCTCCAGCCGCAGGCCGGGGAGCGGGGCAGACCCTGCAGCTTTGAAAATGCCAGTTTCTAGCCATGAACTTTGTCATGCCCCTTCCAGCAATGGCATTGTTCGTGACTATCACGTAGATCTCTCTAAGACCAAAAATAGACTCTTTTTTTAAAAAAGATGAGCCTAACAGATTTTTTCTGTTTATCTTTTTTACATTTTTATTATTAAAATTTCCAAACTCCACCAAAGTAAAGAGTATATAATGAACTCCCGGATACTCTCACCCAGCTTCAGGGACCTTAATGTTAGCCATATTTTGAAGGAATGAACCTTATTATTTTGGCTTCTAATAAATTATGCCGAAGGTCTTATTGTGGGTGTAGTTTACAGGTGCACATTTTCTCATTGAAATCTGCTGGCACAAGGTTCATGTGATGTGCATTGTGAAATAAATAGACGGGAGTTCTGAACATGTTAACAGTTTGTAGGAAAGAGAATCCAAGCCTAAATGTATACTTTTTGTTGTTAAAAAAAATAAAAAATAAAAAAGGAAGGACCCAGACACAAAAAGTTTCAAAGACTTTATTTTAAATATATGTAAAATTCACTGAATACCTAACACAAAATCAATTAGTAAAAAATAGAGATAAAAAAAATAGGAACCCCCCCCCCCACCACCAAGAATGAAAATGACTTTGGAAAAGAAGGTAAAAAAGCAGTAAGGAAAGCGTTAAAGAAAAAAGGCAAGGTGGGAACCCTGAGGACCGTCAGAGAGACTCAAATAAAGAAAACGGAATCGCCGCAGTGGAGTCGAAAGATTTGGGAGTGATTTTCACAGTGACTCATCAGAAATCTGTTTTTGGCAGCAGATGCTTATGGGAACTCATGTTAGAAATTCTGCAGGTCGTTGTTGTTTTTTAACTTGTCTGGTTTTTCAGTTGGAAGAGGCTGAGAAGTTTGCCAAAACTGTCGTAGATGCAGGAGAGAAAACGTCAGAGTTCAAGGCCAAAGGCTACTTAGCTCTGGGGCTCACGTACAGTCTGCAGGCCACTGACGGTGAGAGACGTCCCCCCGCCTCCCCCCCATCTGGGAGCTTAAGTCTGCACTGCAGGGTTCCCACAGTCCCCAGAGAGGACTGTTGCAGGAGGCCACATATTTTGGATCACTCAGGCATGCCATCATGTGGGAACCTGTGGCTGCTGTCCTTTCTGCTCAAACTGGCTGGAGAGTCGGAGAGCAGAGACAAAGGTCCTGGGGGCCAAGGTGCATGTGCTGGCGGTGCACAGTGCCCAACTTGCAGGTACAGGGCATCTGCTATGAGGTGAAGGTGAGGGAGCCCTTGAGAGATGGTTCCCCCCACCCAGCCTACACCTGCGTCCACCCCGGCACTTGGTGGGGCTGTCCCTACATGAGGAGATATTGGATCTCAGGCACAGGAATGTGGAAGAGTTTAGGGCCAGCCTCCTCCAGGCAGCTTCCCTTGGTTGCTCAGGGTGCCCCTTCTCTATCGGTACATTTAAATTCACAGATGTTTACACATGCTGTGTGGCAACTTACCAAACACCATGCGGTGACATGCATTTGGGATGTACATAGACCTCGCAGACTCTGGCTATTTTTTAAAAATCTTAATTATGCTTTGTATCCTTAATGAAGTTTTCCATTATGTGTTTGCAGGAAGTATAAATTGATGAACTATTTTCCTGAACTCTTAATATTTCTTCAACATTTCATTGTTAAATATAATATGAAAACAAAAAAAAATTTCAAAAACCCATGTATAATTAATGAATTAGGATACAGCAAATATCTTTGTAATCTCCACCTTGCTCAGGAGGTGGAAGCGTGCCAGCCCCCTGGGGAATTTTGCATGTGCCCCCTGCCAGTAACAGGACTCCTAAGAGAAAAATGCTCTCCTGATTTTTATAGTATTCATTTTCTTTTTCTTTTTTTATAGTTTTGCTATAGCTAATTTTACAGATTACCCCAAAGCCTTCTTTCATCTGCCCTAAAATAATCCGAGAACTTAAAGAGGTTTCGCATATCAGTTGATTCTCAATAATGGCATTTTGGCTAATTTTTCATGCACACGTGGTATGCTAGCAGACACCTGCCAGCACCTTGCTTTAACTGTAGTAGACTTTCAGTGAAGTGGGAGTGTGATGCTCTGTGTTTATCCCTATCGATTCTAAGTTTGGACCCCACCTCTCAGCGCCCTGTAGCTTTGGGAGAGTGGCTTGGCCTAGCTGATCCTCATCTTGCATTCATGGTTCAGTAGGGTCACCTGAGGTTCCCTCTAGCTTTGTCCCTGTTATTCTGAGTTCGCTGTGGTGATAGCCACATCTGACACTTGGGGACAGCCATCCTCCGTTCCCAATGCGGTGGCAGGAAGGGATCTGGCCCGAGATGATGTTCAAGAGGGCCTCTTCAGTTCTACCCACAAGCAGTTCCTCCAGGACTTTTGCTCTTGCCCCAGTAAAAAGTACCTTCATAGTTCCCCTGATAGACCTGAAGGGCGCCCTCTTTCACATGCTCCCTACAGGGAACATGTGGGCTTGCGGCAAGATGGCCTCACACTTTTCAGCTGATTTTCTAGTGTCAGTGTTGGCTTTGCCTGGTCTCTCCCTTGTGTTTACATCAAGGTATTAAAGGTCCTGGCCATTATCCAGTTTGACTTTAACGGGCCTTTTATAGCTCAGGCTAGTTCCCTTGGCTCAGTGTCATAGCTTCTTAGTGCCAGAAGGACCTCTGAAGGCCATCTCGAGTCAACACCGTTGGTGCTGGAATCTTCCGTACCACCCTATAGAGGCAGTCCTTACCCAGAAGCCACACGCCCGTGCCTTCTGGAGTTCCCAGCTGGCCTTCTGACAGCAGCGCCCCATGCCTCAGGCATCAAGGTCACCTGCCAACTCATATTCTCCCCTCGGCGTGGCTCCACAGTGGTGCCCACCGAGTACACGTGTCTGGGGTCGGCCTGGGCTTCATTGCCCGGTGCCTGCACCTCTCCAGGCACGCAGGGGCCACAAGCGTGTTGCTTTTGTTCCAGTTGAATGTATAGGTTTTATGATGAGCTTCGAGTTTGTCAAAAACTCCCTGATCTTCCATGCCACTGACTAATTGAACCCTTTTCTTAGCTTCTTTGCGAGGGATGCAGGAGGTCCTACAGAGAAAGGCGCTTCTTGCATTTCAGAGGTGAGTGGGAGTTCATCTTTTCACTTGGCTGTTCATAATGACACCAAAGTATGATAAGTATAAAAAGAAGAGATATTTATAAAGATTATGTAAACAGTGTTTTCCCCCCAGGAGTCTTTCATCTTGTGCTCTGAACATACAGTATCAAAACTTGCTGCCTGACTTGTTGCCGTGTAATCCGCACTCTTACTCTGTTTACCTACATTTGGGCACGTGTTGTTCATTCCTAATCAAATGATTTCAGCTCTAAGAAGATGGATACTCTGGATGTCTAGGGAGCGGATTCCTTTTCTTAAAGGCAACTATCCTCGCCTAGAAGAGGGATCGTTCTTTGCTAGCTTTTGTTTTACATGTCATGCTGCAGATTTTTATATGACAGAATGAAAAAAGCCAGATTTTAGGACAGTTTCTGAAATGCTATATTATTAGTTTCTAAAACACTGGTTAATGTTTCTAAAATACTGATTAATGGCAGGCGAGCAAATCTCAGGACCCTGCACGCCCACCGTGCTCCATAAACCTTATGATTGTCTCCGTAATTATGATCTTCGGGAAATTAGGAGAGGGCTTTGTAATTAGAGAGTGTCTGAGGGCTCTTTCTCACCCCTTCTCAAGCCTGATCCTCAGACCAGTTAACGTAGACAGTGGTGTGTCTTCTGCAGGTAAGGGACCGAGATGCACAGGACAGAAAAACAGTTACCAGAGTCACACAGCTATTGAGGTCAGGATAGAATCATGGTCTCCTGACTCCCACTCAAGTTTTCCTTGTCCCTACTGTACCATGTCACCCTAATTTTGTTTTTTACTGCAGGTGTAATAAATCACCCCAACAAATCATTGCCTGAAAGTATAGCCCCATGATGTCAAATCTTGAATAGGTATTGATCCTGCCACCTTGAATATATCTGAGTCGCACTGACTTCTTGGAGTTGTATTAGAAACTTGGTTACTTACCTAAAAATTTCATGAGGCCCTCTCAATACCTAATAACTTTTGTTCGATTTCTTTCCTTCGAATGGGGATTGCCTGCACATTTGTCACCACGCACACCTCCCTTTTCTCATGAAATCATTATCACTTGGCTTCAGTGACTGGGAGACTCTCGTCTCTGTTTCATTTTGTTTCCTAGCAGGCTTGCTGATGGCTTCTTCACTTTGCCAGCCCTGCCCGGACTGGCTAATGACACAAAGTACCCGTTGACATCTCCCAACAGACCTTCTGTCTCCATGCTAAGCTTTTGTTAACGTTCTCCAGCATGGAGTGTAGAAGCATTTCCATTTCAAATGATTTGGAGTTTTATGTCCTCTAGTCCTAGTTTGTCAAACCCACACATGGATGCCTACGAAAGTGGTCATCACATCTGTTTCACTTTTCTTAAATCAGCACATCTTACCAGCTCTCTAAAAACAGCCATGGTGGTGGTCTGCCTGAGCTGCCAGAATTCGTAACTTCGTGTTACATAACAGCCATTCCATTGGCCTGAAATTCCTTTCTGTTCCTTTTTTATTTAGGTTTCAATTCATAGAGGTTTTTTTAAAAAAATATATTAGTTCATGGGAATAGAGTAATGAAATCCTGCTTACCTACACGACCATCTTGAGGAAGGCTAACCTAAATTAGTATTTGTGGGAAATAAATAATATTTTTCAAAGGAATAAAATTATTTTGTTTCAAATACATTCATTAACTGGAACTATTCTGGTACACTGTAGACTTAAATCTATAACGGAATGATGTGAAGTAAGTAAGAATGATCTGTATTATTTCTTAAATGTAAGCAGGTATTTAAAAACCACTTGGTGGAGAAGTACTTATTTGCTGTGCATTGTAAATCTTCTCCCCAAAATTCTATTAAGTCTACTATCGTTTGACTATTTTTTGTTTAAAGAGAAAGTGGTGTGACTCAGAAAGGATGAGGTAGGGCCCCTGGCTGGCTCAGTCTGGGGGGCATGGGACTCTTGATCTCGGAGCCCCACATTGGGCATGAAGCCTGCTTTAAAAAGGGAAAGAGATGGGGTTATAGTTAGAGCACGTGAAAATTAACTCAATTATCACTGGAGTCAGAACTCGGAAAGATTTGCTCTCTAGTGGACCCAAAAAGGTGATTTTTGAAAACATACCAGGTACATGACTACGTCTTAATCCTGAGACCCTCAGCTGTTTGCTGACTCATACACTCAGCCCAGGCAACTGAACCAGCTCATTTGCTTGGTACAGAAGTGTCACGAAGAAAAAGTGTTGTCTACAAAGCTTTCTAAAGGTGTACAGCTGATCTGAAGGGCTCTCACATCCTCCAGAGAAAAGCAAGCCTGCAAAGAGTAGAAAGCATGTTTCAGGAACTTGACCCCCCCCGCCCACCCCGACCATGTGCAGAAATCTAGGCTGCTCCACAAAGAAGAGGGGACATGGTGTCATTCGTGTTTGCTGTACAAAGTGGCCTAGCGTGTCCAATCTTTCTTTTTTCTCTCTCCCTCTGAGCTTGAGTTGAAGTTAATGTGGTATGTTTTGTGGGCGTGGAGTGACCAACTATCCCGGTTTGCCAGGAACTGGGCAGTTTCCCAGAATTTGAGCCTTTCCCTGCTAAAATCAGGACAGTCCTAGGCAAACTGGGACAAGTTGGTCATCCTATGTGTGTAACTCCTAAATAATAGCTTTCATCAGGTTTTTTTTTTTTTTTCTTAGTAACACACTGATGTCATGCCCACTAGAATCAGGACTAAAGGGACCTCAAAAACTGACTGAACAAGACAGCAGAGTGATGTGGTAGGGAGGCCAGGCCTCCGGATTTCGCTTCTGGCTTTACCTCTTCAGCTGGATGCTCTTAGACAGGATGCTCAATAGTAGATGCTTTATAAACTGTAGTTATTATTGTTACAAGGTATGTGTCTTCTGGGCCAGGATCAAATTGGCCAGTCTTCCCTATATTCTTGGTTCAGTTCTAGAGGATGTTGGAACCAGAGTCTAGGGAAGCACTGGAGTGACCTCAGTGCATGTCGAGTTTTAGCTGGGTGGTCTGGGAGGCCAGTCCATGCTTTTCAATAACAGCCTGGCAGACCTCTCTCAGGGCATGCTCCCACTGCACTGTAATGATCACTTTGGGTCTCCCCCTCTGTGGGATGGGGGGAGCTCCTGAAGGGAGAGCACTTGAATTATTCTTTCATCTTCAGACTCCCCAAGTGGCTAGAGAAAGTACTGGCATCACAGTACGTACTGCATAATGTGATGGTTGGATGGATGGATAGATGAATGCATGACTAGGGGTGGATGGATGGATTAGTGGTAGGTGGATGGATAGATGGTTGGGTAGATGGTTGAGTGGATGGATAGGTGAGTGCATGGATAGGTGGATGAGTGGATGGATGGATGGATGGATGGGTGACTTGGGCAGGTGGATAGATGAATAGATGGGTGGGCAGATGGGTGGGTGGATGAATGAGTGGATGGACGGGTGCCTAGGGTAGATAGATGGATGAAGAATGAGTGGACAGATGGATAGATGGATGGAGGGATAGATGGATGGATGGGTTACTTGGGTAGGTGAATGAATGGGAGTAAGTGGATGGATAGATGGGCAACGTCAGTGAGCCAGCAATTTAATAATTCTTTCTTTCCTTATAGAAGAGAAATTGACTTAATGGATATAGAGGTGCTTTGACAAGGGAAGTGCTTTTGTGAGTGTCCCTATGGTGCCATTTTTAGGTCTCTGGCTTTCTCCTAGCAGCTTCACCAGCTCCTCACTGTATGGGAATGGGGTTTATGAGGCTGCTTCAAATCCATGTGCAGAGGGGCACCAGGGTGCCTCAGTCGGTTTGACATCCAACTCTTGATCTCAGTTCAGGTCTGGATCTCAAGGTCATGAGTTCAAGTTCCCCATGGGGCTCCATGCTTGGTGTAGAGCCTACATTAAAAAAAAAAAATCCATGTGCAGAGTCCAGCAGGCTTATAGTTTTCAAGATCACTAATGTCCTTCGTCTTGCCTGCATCAATGTGCCGATTTCTGCTGAGCGGATTTCTGGGGACGTGGCTTCGCCACGGGAAGCATGGCTGCTGAAGCTGTTCCGCCTGACTGAAGCAAGTGTTCTGGAGTCTACGTGACCTCATCACTGTGCACTTTTTCTTGCTTTCTTGGACATTCTCCTTTATCTCTTTGTTGCTCTCATAGGCTGAAGTGGTCAGTTTAATTCATTAGCCAAATTACTAAAGTGAAATTTTTCAAATGTGTACGTTTAAGTTGCATCTCCTAGAAACTTGGCAGTTGGATATCCTTATTAGTCAAGTTGGCAGTTCTTCAGAATTTGCGCTGATGCACCATGGAAGGCTGAGATTTTGTCCCTTCTGGTTTGTTCCTTTCACAGTCAGTGCTGTGGCTAGTGGTTAGTCATTATTTGATGAGGCCAGAGTGGGGCCTTTGATTAGGACTATCTTCGCCCACCGCCCGAACTCACCAGGCCATTGCCAGCTTCTCCCTTGGTTGGTGTTGGGCAGAGGCAGCCATGATTTGACTTAACTTCATTTGTGACAACTCTAGACTGGGCTGAGAAAACGATAGCTCTGAGGAATTTTTTTTTTTTTTTTAAGTTGTAGAAACCTGGCTTTATCAATTGTGAAAGAACATAAGATAAATAATGCTAAATAATTCAGAGTCTCTTCATAATTAATTTTGTAGTCATTTTTCTGAGTAATCGGGAAACACAGAAACCATGACATTCCAATCTCACTTTTTACTGAACAAAATATACAAACAAAAATACTGAACAAAAAAAAAATTCTTTGATGTATAAATTCATGGAAAACCAATACTTATAAAAAAAACCAAACTGGAGCCCACAGAGTAGACCTCGCGTAGCAATAAGACATTTAAAAAGGCGACACAGGCAACTACTCAGTCACCACCTCTTAAACTAAGATTGTGTCCCGAGGCAAGGTCACCACTGAAGACTCCCCAGGAATGGGAGTTTAGGTGCTTTGCTGTTGAGATTAACAAAAGGACAGAGCCCCCGCCACCCCAGGCTTTGCCCCACAATGTGGTAGTTCCACCTGGAGCTACCACATTTGCCTAAACAATGCCCTCATTGTTGGACTTTGTGTATTTTCTGGAAGCCAAATACCTGGAAAACTTTTGAGCCTTTTTCTCCATAGCAGGATGGACGGTTTCAGTAAAAGGCTTTATTACTACAGAAAAACCATCCTTGGCATGTTTGATGCAGTTGAATCCGTAATGATTTGGCTTCCTTTTTTATCTCGAATTTGTTTTCTGCTGGTGGAAGATCCTCCTTTAGTCACCGAGTGTTGACAGAAGAGCACGAAGGGTTGTTTACCATCTGCCCCCCATTGGTAATTAGTCTGCCCCATAGTGCCTTTTAAAGAAAGTAAAAGTTCGTTTTTTTCTTCCTCCCCAATTTTTAAATGCAGAATTATACACAGTCACTAGTACATAGTCACATGTTGAGTTACTCCGGGTGGAGTACAGTTGACTTCCACATAAAAGCGAGGATGACTGTTTGCTGTCAGGTAGGAGCCCGGGACGGCCTCCCCGCATCCGCTGTCAGAGGCCAATTAATAAAACCACGCCCGGTGCCCGGCCACAGAGCCCTGCATGTCACAGTTACACAGTCTACATTAGTAAACTGTGTGGAACTTAGTAAAAGCTTCAAAAGACTGAACGAGATCCCTTCTTTTCTTCCCTTGGTTCATCAAAAACCAAAACCTCATTTTACAAGCAAAGCCAGGTCTTTGATTTTCATATGGTTTCTCTGAAATCCAGACATTTGGATGAAGTAGCGTTAAGGCCAAGCCAAAACTCAACCAAAGCAGCCGTCGCTTTGCCAAGGACACTCGTAACCTCCTCATGTCCCAGCATGACACGTGGGCCTCTCCTGCTCGGCCCGAGGGGAGGCGTCTGCTGGGGGTGGGGGGTCAGACCCCAGCGCCTGGGCATCCTTCCCCTCGGGCTCGTCCTCAGAGCCAATGATCATGGGCTGCCACTTCAGATGCCGGAGAAGACACAGCTTCTGTGTCCTACCTGCACACAGTCCTGACAGAGAACATGCGTTACATTTGTGGGTATACCCGAGAGAAGAGTTTAAGTGAAACATCACGTGGTTAAATACGTGGCTTTGGTGTGAAACAGCAACTGCGAATACCCATTGGCTAGGAAAGGCAGGATGGCCTCTCCCGTGTACTAACGGCCACCGATACTTTTTCAGGGCCCACAGCCTGTCACCTACAGATCACCAAGCAGCTTTCTACCTGGCTCTGCAGCTGGCCATCTCCAGACAGGTCAGTTTCTCCCACGTTCCCTAAACCCGGGGCGCGCTCCGTCTCCATACAGTTCCTTCAGCGCCTCCGTGTGAGGCCGTAGCCGGTCTTCCCTCGTTCACCTGAGGCGGACCTGGAGCCGGGGTCTCTTCTGAGAGGATGCTGACCCCTCACAGCACAGCCGCCGGTGTTTGGGTCAGTTTGAGCCCCTGCTGGGAAGACGCAAGTGTCGCAGGCTCTGCTTTGGGAGAGGAAGTCCCAGAACTAGAGGGTTCGGAGGGCAGCACGGGATGCAGCTCATGGCATGTGGCCTGAGCCCAGGAGTCACCAAGGAGCCTTTGTTGCTTGCTGGCAGGCCCAGCGCTGGGCTGCCTGGTGGGGAATGAGCCACTGGTTGTCACGAGGAAGATGCCAGCAGGCAGGGGCAAGATGCTTCCTTTATAACATGTGGAAGATAGGGACAGTCACAGTGGCTCCCTCCTCCAAATGCAGGACTCGGCAGCATGTTCCTTGCTGAAGAGGCCAGCTCTGCTGGCCTTCATCTTCTCAATGGCAGCTTCCAGAATCTGCGTTGGCCTCGCTCACCCCCTCCCATCCCCTCCCAGCTGCTCTGAGGCTCTGGCAGCATGCCTGCCTGCCCACCAGGTGCAAGACACTGGTGGTAACCCCAGCACATTCCTGAGTGCTGACTGGAGGGTGAAGCAAAGGTCAGTTCCCCAGACATGCCATTCCCGGGGCAGGCCTGGGCTGTAGGCATGTCTCTGACTCCCCGCAGACCTGGGAATGGTGTGGAGGAATGGCTTCCAGTGGTGACCAAGATGATTCCTCCATACAGACCCTGTCGCCTGGCATGGTGGGGCTCACAGCTGTGCCGATGTGGAGCTGCTAGGCAGCAGCTGGGCGCTGGCTCCCCGTCCCCTAGGAGCTCCTCTCACCTTCTGCGCAAAGCCTCCTTCCAGTGGCCTGCACTTCTCCCTCCTCCTGCTCAGCTCTTCTGTTCGGGATCTGTCCTCCTCCCCAGACTAAGTTCCATGAGAGCAGAGGCCCTTGTCCGTCATCCTCATCGCTTCACCCCAGCAGCTGGAACACTGCCCGACATGTGTTAGGCACCCAGTAATGCTCGTCCCATGAAGGAACTAGCTTGAGTTCCTTCAAGTCAGCTAGCCCTCCAGGGCGTCATGTTGTACCATATAGCAGTTTGCCCCTGTTGTTCTGGTCGCTCCTGCAAATCGCCACCATGAGTAGACCTGCCTTTCTACCCTCCTTGTAAGCACAGGCTGGGTGCCGTCCACACGGTGGGTGGTCGCCCCAAGGAGAGGGTAAGTGGATGGGGCCTCGTGGGTGCAGCTGCCACCTTTGTGGGCCCACACCCTAAGGTCCACACTCTGGGACGGTGTCCCTGCTGGACAGGGGCCCAGGGCTGTGGCCCTCTTATCTTTAGAACCAATGCCATTTGGGCAGGAGGAGAGGACAGGAGGGGAATCAGAAGATCTAATGCTACTCTTGTCCTAGTCAGTCAACAGCTAGATGGCAGCGCTCAAGCCATGTCACCTCCCTGGCCTGGGCTCCGTCCCTATAAATGAGGGGCTGGGCTGTGACAGCCCTGAGGCTGTGGCTCGGTGGCAGAAAGGCTCTGTAGCCAACATTTATAACTTAAATCCATCAAAAATAGGATATCAGAGAGGAAAGTGAAGAGGTTTGGGAAGCCGTGGCTGCTTCCTATAGGAGTGAGGAGACTGAGGACTGAGAAGAGGCAGGAGAGCTGAGAAGAGATCGGCATGGACTGGAGCTGGGGGAGAGGGGCGGACAGGAAGAAGTCCCTGGGGAGGTTGTGTAAGAATGCTTCAGTCCTGAGCTCTATTTCGAAATCCAGTGTCAGGTTCTAATTCTTCCTGGTCACTCTTAAACCTGCATTCGGGTGTTCAAATATCCATTATGTATGCATTTTATCTACCCTGGTGCTTGGGTGATTTTGAAGGAAGTCTTGAACAGCTCTTATATTTTCAAGGTTAAGCCTGTCTCCCGTCCTATTTGAATTTGGATACATCTGCTTTGTATGTGGCGTTGCAATTTGTTTCTCAGATGGAGCTATTTTGGGTTGTAGTTTGGAAAGGTGTGGGGTTTTTGTTTGTTTGTTTGTTTGTTTGCATATTTCCTTGATGTCTAATGGAGGTGTCCTGGACTAAGGAACTTGGAAAGACTCACAGGTGTCTGATCGTCTGGAAAACTCTGTTTAAGTTTTGCAACTCACTGTGTACTTCAATTCGGTGAGACCTTAAAAAATGAGAACGGTTCAGCTAGGGTAGTTTAATTCCGCTAAGAACCTCTGGCAAATTGTATGTCTGTCCATTGAGAGTGAAATTATCTCGGGCACAATCAAGAGTGCATCAGCTTTGCAGAAAAGAGAAATTGTGTTTTAGGGAGAAACAAAAGATTTGGGACTGGCAGTCTTACAGAGAAACAGAGCCTCTTGCCTCACTCCCTGGGTCACACCATCGCTTCAAGAGGACATCTGCTTGCATGTCTGTGGTTAATATCCTGGGGCGATCACAGAGATTAATCTGAATGTGGCACAGGGTGAAGCAACTTTTGATATTTACAGAGAATCAGATATTGAAGTGGTAGCTTCATGTGTCTGTGTGTGTGTGCGTGTGCACATACACATGTGTTTTAAAATTCTTTTTGATTTTGTTTTAAACCAGATCCCAGAGGCACTGGGGTACGTCCGCCAAGCTCTTCAACTTCAAGGTGATGATGCTAACTCCCTGCACCTCCTTGCCCTCCTCCTGTCTGCACAAAAGCATTACCACGATGCTCTGAATATCATTGACATGGCCCTCAGTGAATATCCGGAGAATTTTATGTAAGTGCTCCTGGCCTTTCGTTTTCCCATACTCAGAAAGTTATTCACTTTCACTCCTTCCCCCTTCCTTCATTCTATTTCATTTAAGTCCTTCGTGGATATCCTGAGGATAAATAGTACAAACTTCCCTTATTCTTGTTTCTCCATGATATTTGGAAACAAACATAGCCTGTTAGGTCACCCTTATTTATTATCTATTTAGTTAATAGATCTTATTTAGTTTAAAAATACCTTATTGGGTCTTTTCTAGTGTGTACCTTTGGTGCACACAAGATGATTTTAGGTGGATGGTAGATGAACATTTTTACTATAATCGTTTTACATTTTTAAGGAGAAAAAAAAATCTGCCTATCAAAGTGTGATTTCACAGAAATTAATGGTCAGGGGAAGATGACAGATCTTTTAAATGAATTGTCTTAAAGTCAGTTTGAAGAAAATAGTGAGTAAATGCTACTGCAGATATGCCCAGCTACGGCAACAGTTAGACGGAATGGGCCCAAAGACAAGCCTGGGAAACACGCTCCATAGCTGGTTTGTCCTCATTTCCAGCACCTTCCGCTAATTCCAGGGGCTGTCATATTTTAGGTAACTTCCACCAAGGTACCTGACCTCTCTATGCCTTGGTTCATTCTCTAGGAACTAGAATTCCTTAAATAAATCAGTTCATCTCTGTACCCAACTGAAGAATTACCATCATAAACTGCCATAGGCATGACTGTCTGCTTATCTTCCCAACATTCCTCCAAATCCCTGAATCCAGGCCTGTCGGGGAGGCTCTGTGGAGAAGGGCATTGTCATGTGGGTGCCTTGGTTCACATTTTATCTGCAGTGGAGTAGCCTGGTAACCAGGACACAGCAGACAGAAACAGTAAACACCATGCACACTGGCACGTTCTAATTGTCTAAGTGGCAGGGTCAGTGGTGGCTGGGGGGCGGGGTGGGGGGGGAGGAATGTGGGCAGGGCTCGGGGCAGCTCTCATCACTTGGGGAAATCAGCACCATCAGCATGATGGCGAATTTTAAGTGGATCGACTTTGGCTTTATTTCTCTGCCTCATCACCTCACTGTCTTTAATCAGTGCATTTCAGCAGCTTGCCTTGGAAAATTGGTTCACACATTTCCATTACAGACATTTCTTTGTCTTCAAGTGAAAAGGGCACTTCTCTTCTCCCCATCGAGAAAATTCTCATTATAATCCAGGCAACCTCTGACTAGAGATTTCTTTTGTAGGTTCAGCTATTTGTGCCAAGTGCACTAAAGAGCCTTGTTTCAGGGTTTTGCTTCGTGCCGGCCTCACACTTGCTCTGTTGCACACCGAGTGTGTTTCTGGGTTTCCTCCAAAGCTGATTAGCCCCAGGGATCTTCAGGCAGTCAGTGCACTTTAAAGAGGACTCAGTCCTTTCCCTATCAGTAAAGGACAACCTTGATGCAACTGAAGTCAGTTTCTCTCATCAATATTTATAAAGCGGCGTTCCCTGCCTCCCACCCCTAACACCTTCATTAGACGGTAGACTCCAGCACGCATCGCCTGTGTAGCCAGCCCAGGGTGTCATCCGAGAGGAGGCTTATTAAACTAATAGCCACACCATGGAGTGAGCAGTAAACAGTGGTGGCTAATATGGTAATGCTTCCAAGTGACAGCAGCTGACAGCCTTTTCAAGTAGAATAAGTAAGGAACAGCAGTAGAGATATTTGAGGAATGCAAGCCTGTTATTTTAATGTTAAGCTGTAAGCTCAAAAAAGCAAAGCATATGGCAGCAGGTCTGAGAGCAGCCGATGACTTGTTTGCTTTTTAAATATTTGTATTTCTTCCTATGTGATGGGAAACTTCTTCCCAAGAATATTTTATTAAAAGTTGGGGCCAGATGTAGTTGGTGGATCCCGTGGTTTCCTTCCAAACCCAGGGTAAAACATTTCAACACCAACCGAAACAAGATTATGTGGGCACCTGTCCCGAATCCCGGGCAGTAGTATCTGTTTGTTTGTGACAAGCCTGTCTCCCGCAGAACCGTAGACTCTCGGAAGCTGGGGAGGGCCTCATGCTTCTTGCGTCCCATCAGCCAGACACAGGCTGAGGGCGTGGCTGGTGTTTCCTCCATCCCTGCCAGCTGGAGGTAAAGGGCCTCGCCTCAGTTGGGCTGAGCCCTGTTTGACTGTTGGACAGTTCAACTGTTGAACAGAGAATGGATTTCGCTAGCCTCTTCACCTGATGCCGAGAATCGCAGACATATTGGTCCCTGTTAGGTGCACTCAAGGTATTTAAATACCTGCCCCTCCAACGACCTTGAGCTGTGTGAGCTACTGCATTTAAGACATATGTAATGGCAATCGCTCAGTACCTGGTAGGAATTCATATGATCAGGATGACTGGTACTTCTCCAGTGTTCCTCAAATACCGTATTTTAGAATTCTTTAAATTGTTGTTATTAAATATTGAGTAAAAGTCAAAGGATACCTATTAAATATACTTAAAATAGTAATACAACTAACATGTATACCCACTTCTTAGTTTAAAAAAAGAAGATTAATATTGCCTATGAATTTCCTGTGCGCCCCTGTCTATCCTATCCCCTTACTGTCTAACATCTCTGGATGTTAACCACATCCTGAATTCCAGGTGGAGCATTTCCTTGGGATATACCATATATGTTCGCACTCCCAAATAATAAAATTTTTTATAAAAATTTCTAGTTTTGCATATTTGAAAATTTTTCAATGGCATTGTACTGAATATATCCTTATACTGCTTGCTTCCGTTGCTTAACATCACATTCCTGAGGTTCGTCCTTACTGCATGCAGCAACAATTTATTCCTTTACGCTGATACATAGTATTTTATTATATAAATATACCATGATGGGTTTTTCCAGGCTGTTGGAAGTGGCTATACAGGTGCTTGAAGTTTTCAGCTATTAGAAACAGCGCGGCTGTAGATATCCCTGTACGAGTCTCCTGGCACACAGGTGCACGTACTTCTCTGGGGATTACCTGGGAGTGAGATGGTTGGGTCATAGGATATGGGCCTCTTCCGTTTCACCAAATAATTCCAAACCATTTTCCAAGGGGGCTGTTCCTCTGTACACTCCCAGCGGCAGTGCCCGAGAGTGCGTGGGGCCGCACATATGCCCGATCCCCCCACGTTTCAGACTTATTCTTGGCCGCGTGGTTGCGGGTTCATGGCATCACATTGTGAGTTTAAGTGGCATGATGAGGTTGAACACTTTTGTCTCTGTTCATTGGTCATTTAGCTTTCCTGTTCTGTGAAGCACCGGGAGAAGTCTTTCCTCTTTGCTAACTAGGTTGACTTTTTCATGCCAACTCGTAAAATTTCTTTATATATTGTGGTTATAAGGCCCTTTGTTGCTTACATGTGTTGCAAAACTCATCTCCTCATCTGTGACTTGGTTTCTGATGAACAGAAGTTCTCGTTTTTAAAGTAGTTGAATTTATCAACCATTTCCTTCATGGATTGTACTTTCTGCATCTAGTTTATTCCCTTCCCTTCTCCGGGGTCATGAAGACAGTCTCCTAAGTTACACTCTAAGAGCGCTTTGTGTTACCTTTCACACTTAAATCTAAGGGTCCATATAGAAATGATTGTTATGTCTGTATGGTATGAAGGATTCAGGGTGGTGTTCCCACACGTGGATACCCAGTTGTCCCAGTGTCATGTACTGAAAAGCTCCCTTTTCCTGTGGCTCCACGTGCTACTTTGTCTCAAATCAGATGCCCAGATGTGGGTGAGGGAGCCGGTGGGGAACTATTTCTGACCTTGGTTCTTTCAGTCAGTGTGCCCATCTCTGTGTGATGACCACTTTATTATTATCATCATCATCATCATTATTATTATTACTATTATTATTACAACTTTATTATATGTGAGGTATGTCTATCCCTGTATCTTGCTCTTCAAGAGTGTTGTGGCCATTTCAGGCCTTTGAGTTTGCATGTAAGTTTTTGAATCAAGTTTGTCAAGTTCAACAACAACAACAAAGTCTATTGGGATGACATATAAACTAATAGCTTGGGGAGAATTCTATATTTGTGAACAGTGAGTTTTCTAAACCATGGCCATTATATCTATTTAGGTTTTTAAAGATACGTTTTAGTGAAGTCTTACAATTTTTCTTATAAATATCTTGCCCATTTTTTACTAGATTTATTCCTAGTTACCCAAAAAAATTTCCATTTGATACACTGTATGAACGCAGTCTTTTTTTTATATCAAATTTACTATCTACTTGTTGCTAGTGTATAGAAAGGCAGCTGATTTATGTACATTCTTCTTGACCCAACAACTCAGCTAAACTCTTGTTAATTCTAACAATTTATATGTAGATTAGTTTGGACTTCCTATACAGATGACTTTTTTTGAAATAATAAAATTTAGTTTCTTTATCTCTAATCCTTCAACTTTTTAAAACTGGTCTTACCAGACTATGTAGGACCTTCAACAGAGTTGATTAAAATTCTTTCAGTGTTTGACCATTACGAATATGTTTGTTACAAGTTTGTTTATTGATATTATTTAAGAAGTTAAGGAAATTTCCTTCTTCCTGGTTTGCTAAGAGTTGATCTTTTTCAATCTTGAAGTGATACTGAATTTTATCAAATGCTTCTTCTGTATTTGTACAGAATGTATTGAGATGATTATATGGTTTTGCTCCTTTAACCTGGGAATGTTACTTGATTTTTTTAAATAAAAGATTTTATTTGTTTATCTGACAGAGATCACAAGTAGGCAGAGAGGCAGGCAGAGAGAGAAGAAGGGAAGCAGGCTCCCCGCTGAGCAGAGAGCCCAATGTGGGGCTCGATCCCAGGGCCCCGGGATCATGACCTGAGCTGAAGGCAGAGGCTTTAACCCACTGAGCTACCCAGGCATCCCCTTATTACTTGATATTTTTAAATGTTAAATTAACCTTGCATTCCCGGAATAAGCCTAACTTGATCATGACATACTAGCTTTTTTTAGTAGATTCGGTTTACTAATTTTTAAGGAACATTTATATTTGTTCATATGTGAACTAACATGCGATTTTCCTTTCTCACTGTATACTTGTCAGGTTTTGGCATCAAGGTTGGGCGAGCCTCATAAAATAAGTTGGAGTGATTCTTTTTTGTGTGTTTTAGAATTGTTCGTGTAAGATTGGAATTATCTGTTTCTAGAATGGTAAGTTTCAGTAGAATTTGCCTGTAAAACCATCTGGGGCTGGTCTCTTTTTGTATGGAAAGGCTTCTGATGCTTTTACAAAAATGATTATGGGATATTCAGGTTTTCTGCTTCATTTTTTAAGCTACGTAAAACATAGAAGCTAAAATATATATAACGTGTATATATTTTAAGGGTTTGTCCATTTGGTCTTAAAACTTAAATTTTTTGGCATGGAGCTGTTCATGTTTTTTAATTATCTGTTTATTGCCATACAGCACCTGCAGTTAAGTCTTTTTCATTCCTAATATTGCTTAATGTGCCTTGTTTTTTATTTTCTTGAAGAGCCTTGAAATTTTTCTGTTACATTGACCTTTCCAAAGAATGAGCTTTTTTATGGTCTCACTATATATTTACTTCTGTTTCATGAATTTCTGTTCTTATTTCTAACATTTCCTTTCTTCTTTTTTTCTTTGAGTTTGTTCTGTTTTATCTGGTTTTCCTTCTTAATCTCTCAAGTTCGGTGTTTAGTTTGTTAATTTTTTGTCTTATTTTCTGACATAAACATTTAAGACATAATTTCCCAAGTGCTGTTTTAGTTGTAGACCACAATTTCAGTATCTGAAATTTTTATCATTTCGTTCAAATCATTTTAAATTTCCATTATTCTTCTTTGGCTCCTTCACTATTTTAGAACTGTGTTTTCTAATTGTCAAATATATGGGGTTTTTCCCCCACTTATCTTTTGTTAATGAGCTTTTAACAACGTCATTGAATTGTGTTCAGAGACTGTCATCTTAGTGAACTTGAAATGTGTTGGGACTTGTTCTATGGCCCAGCATATGGTCACATCTTATAAATCCTCCATGTGTGCTTAAAAAGAATGCTTTCCGCATTTAGGGGTACATTTTATACATTTTATTAGATTAAGCTTTTAACTCTGCTATTCAGATCTTCTTTATTCTTACTGATGGTTTTTGTTTGCTTAATTGGTCAATTATTGAGCAGAGATGTGTTGAAATCTACCACTGGGATGGTAGAGTGTCCTATTTCACCACATAGTCATAGCAATGTTTGCTTTATATAGTTTAAAGCTGCACTCTTAGGTGCATATAAATTTAGAATTGCTGTCTTCCTGGTAGATTCAACCCTTTATCTTTATGTAATAAGTTACATAATTCATTTTGACTCAGAATCTCGTTTGGATGCGATCCACACATATCCACAACACTTCTCTACATTTGTGTGTCCATATACAGATACACATATGCCGCATGTGTGTGTGCATGTGTTTGCACATGTATGCTTAATGTATCTTTCTTCATTCTCCTACCTTGAACTTTTTATAGTCTAATGTTTTAGATTCACTCTTGTGCTCATTATATACAGCTGATTTTTTTTTTTTAAACTCAGACTGACAGTCTTATCTGGAACATTTAGTACATTTCCATTTATTGTAAATACTGGTACATTTGTGTTAGTATCTCCTTCTTTGGTGCTTTCTCTTTGTCCTGCCCTTTCCTTCATAGGCTATCTTCTCTCTTCCTTCCTTCTTCTTTTAGGTTCATTATGTTTTTGTTATGTGTTGTGTTTTTTTTTTTTCTTACTGATTTGGAAAAGAAGCATTCTGTTTTGGTTGTTGTTTAGTGATTATCCTAGAAATTTTAGTGAGGGTCTGTTGCTGGCACACTTTCTCAGTTTGTGTCTGAAAATATATTGGCTTTACTCTCAAAAGAGCTTTTCCAACTGGATATATAATTCTAGGCTCACATTTTCTCACAGCACAAATGATCTTGCTCCTCTTGTAGAAGTCAACTGTTTGTTTAATTTTAGATCATTTTAATGTCATCTGTCTTTTCTCCCTGGCCACTTCCATTTGCCATTGTTGCTGACGCTGTATGTTCTCACTGTGAAACAGCTCAGAGTGGCTCCTGCTCAGTCGGAGTCACTGGGCTATCTTAAGCTGCAGGTTGATATTTTTTGTATTGTTTATCATTTCTAGAAAATTCTCATCCATTACTTCTTCAAATACTTCTTAACAGCATGGAGTTGGGGCTTGCTTTTTTCTTTTTTTTTTTTTAGTAGGCGCCACACATAGCATAGAGCCCAATGCAGGGCTTGAACTTGTGATGCTGACATCAAGGTCAGATGCTTAACTGACTGAGCCCCCCCCCAGGTCTTGTTTTTTATTTAGTCTGATAATTCCTGCCTTTTGTCTTCAGTATTTAGTCCATTCACGTTTAATGTAGGTAACGCTATGGTTGCATTTATGTCTACAGTTTCTCTCTGTGTCCTGTCTTATTTTGTTCCTCCTGATCTGCCTTCTTTTTCTGTTGAAAACCAATTTTTGTAAAAACCCTTTAACTATTAAATACCTAAACAAAGGAATGAGAAAGTACTTGCTGACTATGTATGAAATATCTTTAATGCATTGCAAGTTTTCCCCAAAGTAAAATCTAACAAAGAACACATTTTTATACTGAAGGTTTGTAAATTCAGGTAGATTCACTATCTACTGTACTTGGTAGAGGAGCCTTGACATTCCTTCTTTTGGAATGCAGCTTTGCAAAAATTTCCAAATTGATGACTCTATTTCACTTAGTGTTTTTCCTCATTGGCCCAAGAAGGTAGAAGTGGTTGCCACGTGACATTCGGGACAGTCGTCTCTCCTGAGGACAGTGCGGCAGTCTGTCAGCCAGCACTTTGATCAACCCCTTGCAGACTTTGTGTCTCTGCCACGGGGATTCATTTTTAGATAAAATATTGGGATGAGAGCTGATAATTTGTTGCTTTTTGTCTTGGGAAAATGTATCAGATAGTATCGTACATAACAGTGGCATCTGAGAATGGTAGTATGACTGGAATGTTTTATTCTGATTCAGCAAGCCTCACAGTGGCTGTGAAGGGCAGGCGCTGCTGGGTTTAGTCTCTTGCCCTGAGACAAATCATGGTTACTCAACTTTGCTAATTACAGATTTTTCATTGATTTGAATTTTAATCTTTATTATTTAAACCATCAAATGTGACATGAAGCACAAGAAAGTATTTTGGAACCTTCAAGGGTACAAATCCAAGTGGCACCACTGAGATGTTTCATTGACTCTTTTAAGTATGTTTTCTGACCCATAACTTTGATACACGAGGAGATACTGAAACAAGTCCTCAGTCACCTGGCTAGAAGACCACCAGCTCCTCTAAACACTACTGTGTATGATTTTCTACTCTTGCACCTGGAGAGCAGATCTTGTTACGCAGATCCTGTCACGTGATCACAATTCTTTTCATGCCAACAGGAACTAACTATGGAAAGAAGTGAACATATATAACATTTATTCATTCACTCATTTAGCAGCAATAACCAGTAGCATCTATATACCACCTCGGTATAGACAACTCTTAGCAGCACTTAACACGTTTTTTTTAAGTAGGTTCCACACTGGCCCCAATTCAAGGCTTGAACTCACAACTCTGAGATCAAAACCTGAGCTGAGATCAAGAGTCAGATGCTTGGGGTGCCTGGGTGGC
Source organism: Mellivora capensis (assembly GCA_004024625.1). Lineage (NCBI taxonomy): Eukaryota > Metazoa > Chordata > Mammalia > Carnivora > Mustelidae > Mellivora > Mellivora capensis. Next base: position 50,310 of record PISX010008946.1, read on the forward strand.
TCAGTGGGTTAGTCTCTGTCTTCGGCTCGGGTCATGATCTCGGGGTCCTGGGATCGAGCCCCGCATCGGGCTCTCTGCTCCATGGGGAACCTGCTTACCCCACTCTCTGCCTGCCTCTCTGCCTACTGGTAATCTCTCTCTCTCTGTCAAATAAATAAATAAAAATCTTTAAAAAAAAAATGAGAGAGAGAGAGAGAGAGAGTCAGATGCTTAACCGACTAAGCCACCCAGGTGCCCCAGCAAGTAACAGATTTTAAACTAATTTAATGGTCATGAGAACCACAGTAAATGATATGATCATCCCTACAGATAAGAAAATCGAGGCACAGAATGGTAAACTAGTTTGTCCAAAATTACCCACCTTGACAGTGACAGAATGATGATTTGAACCTGAGTGGTCTGGCCTCAACATCTGTGCTCTTGACTACCACTTCTGAAGCTCGGAGTTGCTACCACATTCCACATGCCATGCCAGATATTGGGAATGCTGCCACGAATAAGAGAAAGACAGTTCATGCTTTCTTAGAGCTAACAATCCACACGAACAGGATTTTTCTGCTGTCTCCCTGTCAATCTTAGCAATAAACTGGAAAACATGGTTAGGATCTTTCTTTACTCAAGTAGAGCATGTATCTCGTTTCAAAAAAAAAAAATAATTACTTGGCAAGTAAGACTGCCTCTTTCTCACTCTGTCCTACTTGCATTCAATTTAAGTAAAAATGTGATACCGAGTCATGTTTTGATGTAGTGATTACTGAGAGGCCTGGTGCTGTGGGCTATCATTGTGCCTGAGCTGAATGATGCAGTAATGAACATGCCCATTAAATTGGCATTTGGTAGAAAGTTGGGCCACAAAGAAAAGTTGTTCTCATTAACTCAAGAGAAGTAATCCGTGGATACCTGAAGGATGTCTGGGAAGGATGAGTGCAAGGTTACCAACCGAGGGATGCCTGCCTTTCAGATACAAGTTGGAGAGGAGGATCTTTGGGCAAAGGAGGGTGGGGAACCCCTCAAAAACACCATGGATCAAGGTGGAGCAAGCTCAGTGGTACACTAGCTCATTAAAAGTCGATTTGCCACAACAAAAAAACAACCCAAACAAAAAATGGGCAAAGTAACTTTTCTCCAAAGTAGACATTTCTCCAAAGTAGATATTCAGCACATGAGGGGTGCCTGGGTGGCTCAGTGGGTTAAAGCCTCTGCCTTCGGCTCAGATCATGATCCCAGGGTCCTGGGATCGAGCCCCGCATCAGGCTCTCTGCTCGCTGGGGAGCCCGTTTCCCCCTCTCTCTCTCTGCCTGCCTCTCTGCCTACTTGTCATCTCTCTCTGTCAAATGAATAAATAAAATCTTAAAAAAAATAAGCACATGAAAATATTCTTAGCATCATTAGTCATTGGGAAAATGCAAATCAATCAGTGAGATACCATTTTATACCCCTTAGGATGGCTGTTATTCACACACACACACACACACGATAGAAAGTTGCAAGTGTTGGCAAGGATGTGGAGAAACTGGAACCTTTGTGTTCTGCTGGTGGAAATGTAAAATGGTGCAGCCACTGTGGAAAATAGTATGACACTTCCTCAAAAAATCAAAAATAGAATTACCATATGACCCAGCAATTCCACATCTGGGTAAGTACTCAAAAGAATTAAAAGCAGGAACTCAAATAGATACCACACACCTGTGTTCACAGTAGCATTATTCACAACAGCTAAGAAGGTAGAAGCACCCCACGTTCCCGTTGATGAATGAATGGATACACAAAATGTGATACGTACATACAGTGGCATATCATTCAGCGTTAAACAGGAAGGGGATTCTGACCCGAGCTACCACATGGATGAACCTGGAGGACATCAAGCTAAGTGAAAGAAACCAGTCACAAAAAGACAAATTCTGTGCGGTTACTCTTATACGAGGTTCCTAGAGCAGTCAAAATCCCACAGACAGAAAGTAGAGCAGGGGTTGCCAGGGGCTGGGGGAAGCGGAAAATGGGGAGTTATTATTTAACGGGTTTAGAGCATCTCAGTTTTGCAAGAGGAAGAACATTCTGGAGATGGGTGGTGGTGGTGGTGGCTCAGCAATGTGGAAGTACTTAATGCCACTGAACTAGACACGTTAAAATGAGAAATTTTATGTCATGTATATTTTACTACAGTTTAAAAAAAAAATCAACTTTCCAACCTCTCCCTTTCGACATGTTTAGTGATGGGAGGGTTTCCAGTGTTCTTGGGAGGTTGAGATGAGGTGCCCGGGGGCCTGTCTGCTCCGGGAGTCTCCCGCTCTGAGTCATGAAGCCAGCGCTCTTCTGGGAGGGGCTGGCTAGAGCAGGGAAGCAGCCTCCCCCTGTGCCAGCCTGTTTAGATAATCTTTCTGTGAGGTCCTGGGTCTCTGGCGTTGCCCTCAGTGAATCTCGATGCTTCTTAAGAGACAGAATACCAAAAAGGCAATGAAAAATGGCTTAGAAATTGAAAAACTGGGTTTTTGAGGCAAGGGTAAAAGAAGAACTAGAAAAGAAGAAATGGAAAAGAAATGTATTTGAAGTCCAATTTGCTTATGAGAAGACCCTCCCTTCTCCAGGGAGAGGGATGGCCTTGTCCTCAGGTTGGCAGTTGTGCCGGCCCAAGCTCAGCTCCCCAAGTCCATGTGCATGCGGCCAGTCTGAAGTCCTCGTGGGAGTGTCCTGCTTCCCTTCCAGAGAGTTCCCCTCTTCCTAGTTATTTCAGGATAGGCTGGAGAGAAAAGCAGGACTTGCCACCCTCTCATCAGCCACGGGAGAGAGCTCCTCAGGAGGCCAGGGTAGGAAAATCACACCGAAGACATCTATCCCCAGTGGTGGCATGCAGAAGGTTTATTTATTTTGGTGCTTTCCTTTACAAGATCTCAAGTTCTTCTAAGTATCTCATTCAACCACTCTAAGTATGGAGTATCATCTTCAGAATTCATGCAAGGTGTTTCCTGAAACATCTGGGTCCCCAGCACCTAGCCCCATGGTTGGCATGCTGCAAGCATGAATGTGTGTTTGTGCAATGGGTGGTTGAAACTGATGACCCTGCGGAGTCATCTGGGAGCCTTAGTTCATAGCTAAGCATGTGTCTACCCGTGTTTCTTCAATGGTCCATTTTGGTCTTAATCTGCCAAGTTTGCTATATAAAATAATGAGTTCTGCTTACTGCATGTGGGTCATAGTAAAAGCACCTGCAAGTTACCCAGCCGACTGTGCAAAACACATCCAACAGTCCAGATATACAGTTGAATGTCAGTGCATTCATAATGGTCCTTTTGCATTCTAGGGTCATGAAACTTTAGTATTTACTATTTGCTTAAAAACAAAACAAGGGGAGCCTGGGTGGCTCAGTGGGTTAAAGCCACTGCCTTTGGCTCAGGTCATGATCTCAGGGTCCTGGGATCGAGCCCCGAATGGGGCTCTCTGCTCGGCAGGAAGCCTGCTTCCCTTCCTCTCTCTCTGCCTGCCTCTCTGCCTACTTGTGATCTCTGTCTGTCAAATAAATAAATAAAATCTTATAAAAAAAGAGAGAAAACCTTCTGCCTGGTGAAAGGTTTATTAAAAAACAAACAAACAAAACAAAAACACTTGAGAGGAAAGAAGATACAGAAGACAATCTCCACATTTATCCCATGAGTACTCTCAAGGGAGTCCTGAGCCAGAAACAGCTGGTCGGGATCAATAACCCCACCTACAGATGATCTGATTCACTGTCCTTTGAATACCTCCCTAGTTAAAGGTCAGAGAGCCCCCACTTTCTGCTGAGGCCGAGGAAAGCAGCGTCCCCGCCTTCGTGCCGCTCACAGTGACACGTGAGGAATTATTCTGGAAGGTACCGAGGGCCTCGGAGGAAACAAAAGTCATTGGCACCCCTGGAAAGCAGGGCCCCCCATGAAAGCGCCAGCCCCCAGGGACATGGGTCCTGCTTCTGGTCTTCTTTGTGCTGCTGAAACAAAGCCAAACAAAATAAAATCCAACCCTTCATGGCGTAGTCAATGAGAACACGCAGGATGTAAAGTCAGAGAATGTGGGGAATGTCCAACAGGCTGGGATTCACAGTGGCAGTTCCCTGGTGCAAGGACTCCAGATCCCAGAGAGAGGCATCGTCCACCTGTGGTCCCAGAGAGCTGGTTCAGTTTGCTGGCACCCTGCCTGGTTTCCTCCTTTCTGGCTCCCATCCTGACTTTGAGTGGAGGGTGCCATTTCGATCCTAAAGAGCCTGATGGATCCCTCTGCCTTCGTCACATCTGGCTCTGGGCTCTTCCCCTTGGAGGATCCCCATTCTTTTGGGCTCTGCCATCACCCACTGAAATAGGCCCACATGTCTCCTTTCTTCACTTGAGCCCCCATCCTCAAACCTGAGACTATGGGGAAATCAGGGCCATGGGAACTGAGTCAGAACTAAAGACAGGGAAGTCCTCCCGAGGGCTGGTCTTTGGGGAGGGGCCAGTCAGTAGCATTACTTCAGGCTCACTGCCTCCCCCATTTTGGAAATGACCAAGGGCTTTGTGGTTCAGAGAGAATAAACTGGTTTTTGTTTGTCAAGCCAGATCGTTTGATGGGAAGACTTACATTCAGATATTTCCTGATCACACATTTGCTTACTAGACGGCTCCTGGGCCAAGGGCACTTGCTGACCAGCTTCCTTAGCGAAGCAGAGGGCAGGGCATCCTGGCCCCCCCCCCCCCAGGAGACAGTGCTCCGGAAGCAGTCCTGACCACTCACGTCCACGCTCGGTTGCTTTGTGGGTGGCACCAGGTGAAAGGACTCTCTTCAACAAAAGTGCCAAACGTGGACACTGAGGGAGGTCCTTGAGACATGGGCAGTGTGATTCCAGGGGTGTTTTCGTTCACCCTGTCGGTGTCATTTCCAGCTTGGGTGCTAGTTCTGGTCACTGGTCCAAGTTGAAATTCATAGCCAAACCGGGAGCAAAAAATGATCCAAACCGGGGTTTCTTGAGGTGATTTATTTTAGCTAAATATGTCAGTTGTTTGTTTGTTCTAAAAATACCGCTAGAAGGAAGGGGGCGTATTCCAGATTGTTGACACTTTGACTGAAATGAGAAGCGAAATGTAACTGATAGGGGATCTAACAGGAGCTCCTGCCTGTCATGAAGAGGAGGCCGGGTTAGGATAACGGAGAGGCCCAGCCAAGTCCTCGCAGACGGGGGTCGGTCCGCAGCACCCTCCCCATCAGGGACGAGAGGCCGCAGAGTTCTGGAGAGCGGGGCTCCTGCTCCTGATACTTGAGTTTGTTAAATATGTGTGGGGTCGTCCATCTCCCCAGGACCCAGCAGATCTGGGAGCCTGGGCCAAAATGACACTCAGGGTGACAGCGAGGCCAATGTGGGGACATGCCGAATGACCGCCCAGATGGGGCCGGCGCGCGTTAGGCAGCATCTCCTTCTTGAGCAACTCGAGAACTTAAAAGCAGTCAGAATTTTAGAACTTCCTCAGTGGTTAAAAACTCCCAGACAGAAGTTTGCGGGTAAGCCACGGGGTCAGTTCCTAGACAGGGCTTTAACCCTAGAGAAGAACCACACTCGTCAAAACCCCCTTTGGTGCTTGTGTTGCCAAACCGGCAGAGAGTCGGTGTGGACTTTAGGGTTTTACAAAGACAACCAGGTACTCAGATTTGACTCCTGAAAAGCGTGTAAACTGGGGGTTTCTGTCTGGCTACCTGTGCGTTGACATTTGCTCGCAGAGTCCGGCTAGGTCAGCGCACATTTTAAAAATGTTTGGATTTGATTACCTCTTGGGTAGGCGGGCACGACTCCAAATGCTCCCGAACGTCTTGAGCTCAGCTCCTATTTACTCTCCTGGTTGTGGAAGACATTGGAGTTTTCTGTCCCCGAAGAGGACTTCCAATGGCTGTGGATAACTACTCAGGGCTCTGAAGACTCAGGGTGCCCTGTACGTGGGTGACCATGTGAATGTGCCCCCTGGGTTGGCATACTGACCCTCCCTGGGGACAGTCTCAGGGAGGACCTGGACCGGGTTCTAGGGCAGCCATCAGAAAGCCATCCCAGGAATCCCTCCAGAAGGAATGGAAGCGTTCCGTTCAAGATCATGGGTAGAGGCCCCCTCCATTTGTGGGCTTGATGGAAGTGGTTGATCAGAATTCCCACTGAATTTAAGCGTAAAATACTCCCAGAATTCTTACTGGAGTAAAATAAATACAGGTAGAATTTCTTAAGGGGAGGGGCAGTTATGGGAACTCTTTCCTTTGGAGGTCTTCTAAAAAATCAGCGCGTTGAAGGTTAGGATGGAGAGTTATGAACAGAGTGGGGGTTCCTGAACTTAAATTTGCACACAGATCACGCGGGATCGTGTTCCATGAAGATTCTGGCTCACCAGGTCTCAGGTGGGTTTGCACTGGGGGCTCACTGAAGCTGCCAGCCCGGGGCCACACTCCTGAGTAGTGAGGCATTATAGGGACCGCTCAAGACCTTGTCCAGCTTTGGATTAATTGGAAAAATCTATATATATTTTTCCCTAATGAGCCAATGTACAGTGTGTCAGTGCAGCAATAAAGTAAGCCAAGTGGCCAAAGGAATTGTTTGTTTCCTGTGTAACAGTTCAGTAGATGGACCATTCATGCAGGTTATGTTTACTGAACGTTCCCCATTAGCGAGTCCCTGAGCAGTATTTGATGTCGAGTGGGAGCGGTCCCGTGAACCGGTTCCTTACTGCCCATCGCTTCCAGCAACTGTCAGAGGACCCTCAGGACAGTTTGAGGCTGTAGCTCTGGGGCCGGCAGAGCGGTAAACCCAGCATCATCGTTCACTCTTGTGGTGGAGGGGACCCTGCTGAACTGTGTCAGCTCCAAGGACTCCTCGGCAGGCACAATATGGCTTTTCAGCGACAGTGATTCAGCCCGGGATGAGAGGCTGCTTTTTTGCCGGGAACACCACCATCTGGGATTGGATTGCTTTGACCCCCAGCCAGGAGAGGCTCGGAGACCAGCACGCAGTAGGCCATCAGGAATGTTGGTGACAATGACATTGAGTTAGATTTCCTTCTTGAGAGCCACACTGAAACCTGGAAGAAACCCCACGTTCCGCTCTAAGGGGTTGGTTCGATCTCTTTGGTCACATTTCCCCTGCCTGACCGGCGAAGGGCTGTTTGCTTCTGGGTCCTTTCAGACTTCGTTCCCAGCTGACTCATCTGGCTTCAAATTTCCATCTATCTGCCCTTCGTCACCACATGCTTTTGGCACATCTCTTTTGATTTCTCCTGCCGTTCTGATCTGTGGCTGCCAACCATCTTCTCAACTTAAAATTTCATTTCAACAAACCTGTGCCCCCCACAGCAGCCCCCTCTGCCCAACCTGTTTCCTTCCCCTGGTGACCGATTCGCACATTCTTTCAGGTGGCCCTCCTCGGCTCCCAGGTCAGGCTCCCTGGAAGGGAGAGATGGGGATGGCATTCACGGTCCCCATGGCTGTGGCCTCACTTGGGCAGACACCACGTGCTTTTCTTCACAGCTGTTTTGCGTCCCTGCCTACATTCAGCAGATAAACAAAGAGCAGGCTGAGCCCAAGAGCGTTCCAACCCAGGCCAGCACAAAATACCAAATGTTCAAGGTTCCCATGATTTTCATTCTGAATCAGCTGCCTCGAAGACAGCATTTAGAGATCGGCTAATTAGTGTGGGGTTTGTGTATTAATATGCATGTTTCCTCCTTGATGCACTTAATGAGCACATTTTTTATGCTGCCAGATAAGGTCAGAGGGAATCATTAATTTAGTATTTCTCTAAACTTTTCTCATTTACTGTCATCGAGAGTCCTTCACAGAAAGCTTTGTAAGGCATATTAAATTTTAGCATTTAGAAATATCTACCCTTGGGGTGTCTGGGTGGCTCAGTGGCTAAGCATCTGACTCTTGATTTTGGCTCAGGTCATGATCTCAGGGTTATGCGATCGAGCTCGGTGTCCGGCGTGGAGCCTGCTTAAAATGCCATCTTTCTTCCTCTCCCTCTGCCTCTCCCCACCTCCCTCTCTGGCAAAAAAAAGAACAAATAAAAGGAAGGAAGGAAGGAAGGGACAGACGGAGGGAGGGATGGGAAGGCAGGCAGGCTGGCCCTTTTACCATTATCGCAGGCCCCAGTCTTATATCCCAGATCCCAGACACCACTCCCAGGCATATCGTGGACGCTCACACCTCCTTGACGATGCTGGAGATGTTGTCCATCTGCCCACCTGAAAGGCCCCTCCCCAGCACCCCCACCCTGTGAGGGTCCCACTTTTTCTCTGCGGTCTTCCATGACCCCCAGGCAGAGTCTCCTTCCTTTTGTGCTGCTGTAGAATTTTGTCCATATATCCGTTCATCACATATCATGTGTACAGAACACTCGACCATGAGGGAAGATACCATGTCTGATTCCCCTTTGTAGCCTCAAGGGCATAATAGGCACTTTTATTTTATTTATTTTTTTTTTTAAGATTTTATTTATTTATTTGACAGAGAGATCACAAGGAGGCAGAGAGGCAGGCAGAGACAGGGGGAAGCAGGCTCCCTGCTCAGCAGGGAGCCTGATGCAGGGCTCGATCCCAGGACCCTGAGATCATGACCTGAGCCAAAGGCAGAGGCTTCAACCCACTGAGCCACCCAGGCGCCCCAATAATAGGCACTTTTAAAATGATTGACAAGGGGCGCCTAGGTGGTTCAGTCGGTTAAACGTCTGCCTTCAGCGCAGGTCATGATCCCAGGGTCCTGGGATCGAGCCCCATGTCAGGCTCTCAGCTCAGAGGGAAGTCTGCCTCTCCCTCTCCCCTGGCTCATGCCCTCTCTCTCTCTCTCACTTTCTCCCTCCCTCTCTCTCTCTGTATCTCTGTCTCGAATAAAAGCTTTAAAAATAAGTAAATAAAAAATAAAATGATCAACAAAAGGGTGAACAGATTTGAATTCATTCTCAGGTACATTGACATATAGGTGCTCAACGGTAGAAATACAGGATTTTAACAGATTATAGAAGACATTTATAGATATGAGGTGAGGAAGGAAATAGCTTTCTGCCCGAGGCTGGGAGTCACGGAAGATGTCAGATGGTGGGGTTGTCACGGTTGCACATGGGAGGGGCCCTGGGGGGAGGACTTCCGGGAGGTAGATGCAGCACCTTGAACTCAGTGGGAAGATGTGAGGGTCTGCATTGAGTTCACGGAGTGGCTCTGAGGTCCAGTAGGATGAAACTAAACCAGTCTATTCCTCTGGACATGAGGGTCAAGTCGTTGGGGGCAGTTTCCAGGGAGTCAGGAAAGTCTTCCTGAGGAAGATCATTAGACGTCAAACCAGGCCCTGATAAAAAGCCACTTTGATATGTTCCCTGAGGTGCCTGAGGACAAGTCACAAAGCCATACACCCCAGAGCTTTGCCGGGGGGTGTATCTTCTTTCTAAATTCCACACCAAGCCAAACGCAGCTGTTCTTTCAACAAGTATCTTGGGAGTCGTAAGAAATTCCAAAAATAGGGTAAAATATTATTTCCCTTGGGTTTAATGAAAGTAAAACCTTGATTAACTGAATCCTTCAAATGACTAGAATTTTACATGCACTGAACTTTGGGGTGAGAGAGGCAAGTCACAAAAACTCAGGCCAGAGCGATCATTTTTTGAAGTTCATGTGATGTATCCTAGGAACAGTCTCCCAGAAGCGCAACCCCGTCTTCCTGTGGCCCCACTCGAGTTCCAGGGCCATAATCTGTCCCTAAACCGGGAATCCTGCCTCATGTTTGTGGCCAGGTCTTTTCTTCTGCTTGGACTCTAAGTTGTTTGAGGGCAAGGGACTATATTTTATACCTACTTTAATTCACACAGTAACACAGGTCTTTGCATTATCATAGGGTCTTACGTATTTGGCAATGGATTAGAAAATGCTGTCTATTTTCATTAATATCAGGAGTGCAGTTAGAATATTTTAAGTCACTCTTCCTTGTTTCTTGTTCAGTGGATCTGGGTTCGTAGTTCTGGTCTACCAGTGACTGGCATTGTGAACTCAGGCAAATTACTCTAGATCTAACCTGCAGGGTTGGTATAAGAATCAGCGATTAAATATTTCAAGTGTCTGGCAGCAGCTGTTCTTAATTTGCTTGTCTTGAAAGCAAAAGTTTCCTGGCTTGTCGCTTATTATTCCAGGGTTGAGAGGTCTCGTGTTTTCGTATTTTCTGGAATTGCATTTCCATTTGGGAGCTTTAGCTTCTAGTACTTAAGGTTGGCTTTACTGAGGTTGGGGGATGGAGGTAAGGAACTATTTGACCTGGAAGATGAGTAGATGCCTGAAAAACAGAGATGGATGGGAAAGGTATTCCAGACAGAAAATATAATAGCATGTGCAAAGGCCCAGGGTCATGAGGGAGAATGCATGGAGGAAGCTGATCATGGCTAGAGTGGGAGATGTACACGATGGACAGTAAGCAGACCGAGGCTAAGCATTTGGGCAGGAACCAGATCAGGAACAGCATTGTGTGAGATGCTAGATTTGGGCTATCCGTAACATAGTCAGATTCATTCATCAGCAGGCTTCTTCTAGTCTTCATTAATTTCCTGTAAGTTTCAGTGAGTCTCTGAACCAAAACTGTTGTAATTAGGTTGATGAACTTTGAGCCAGATATAGGGAGTAGGAGTAGACCACTTTCCCAGCACATGACTTCTTACCAAGAGAAACACCTTACTTAATTCATGGTCGGACTCGGCTGCTGTGGCCCATAGACGGTTTCAGCCTGCGGTCCCTTCTGCCTGGTCATTCCACATGCAAGAATGTCAATGATGCTGGTTTGTCCCAGGCTTTTTGATGACTTCTTTCTTTTCTTTTTTAAGATTTTATTTATTTATTTGAGAGAGAGCAGGAATGGCAGGGAGGGGCAGCGGGAGAGGGAGAAGCAGGCTTCCCACAGAGCAGGGAGTCTGACGCGGGGCTCATCCCAGGACCGTGGGATCAGGACCTGAGCCGAAGGCAGTTGTTTCACTGACTGAGCCACCCAGGCACCCCCTTTTTCATGACTTCTAGTTTTGTCCTCTGGGTTTCCTCAGTAGGTTGAATCTCTGGTATCCTTGGACATCAACTGCAGCAAACCAGTGCCAATCACTGTTTGTGTTCTCTTCATTTCTGTGCTAATGTGGCATATACTTGGCCCGATGTTTTCGAACAGTCTTGAAATGTGTGCGCAGGTTTCAGCAAATACGATGACAAGCATCGCTTGTCCTGTGTTCAGGATGGTCTCTGCCTACATAGCCATGCTGAGTTTGGGGACGTGCGAGGACGAGCAGTGCCCCAGAGGCGGTGCCTCTGTCTCCTGCTCTTATTTGTGTATCTAAGAGAAAACCGGGTTCAGCTTGTCAGGGCCCCCCGTTCTGCCCATCGTCTGGGAGGCACCTGACAGCAGCTGCAAGGCTTTGCTTTCGCTCCCCTGCCCATGTTTTCCAGCTCGTTCTCTCTGCCCGTCTCTTTGTCATGCTGTTCCTCCTGCTTCACTTCCAGGTGCCTTTCCCGTCATTTGTGTTCAGCAGTTCTACTATTGTTATTCCTGTCTGGTTCTCTGAAATTCAGCCCACACCTTTTCAACTCCATATCCTGAGTCAAGTGTTTGAAAGCTGTTATTTCATGTTAATTAGAAGTTCTTTTTCCAGCCAAGAAGCCTTGCATGCAACCGTTCCCCCAAGTTAAGGCTTAGAGACAAGCTCTGGCATTTTGTACTTGGGGTACAGTTAGAGGAAAATTGGACAGTTAGAGCCACACACCACCACATGTAGGGCAGCCTTCCCCATGACCTCACCCCCTCACATGGGGCAGGTGAACGCCAAGCGTGGCTAAGCCAAAGGAGTTTGCTGTGCCTCCCAGAGAACATCACTGCAGTCCTAGGTGGGATCTCCCTTGGCCAAAATTGCATGGGAGGAGGGTCTCTGGCCTCTGAAAAAGTCTCTACCAAATGGTCATGCAAAGTGACCCTTTGGCAGCTTCTCCTCCCATTGCAATACATCTCCCAGTTGACCCACGTTTGGTGGGAGATTGTGATACAGAAAAGCTCCTACCACTTTCTGGACTGGCGAAGACATCAGCAGGAGCTGGCACCTGACTCCTAAGAAACCCCTCAGAGAACTTGCACTTCTTGAAATGTTCTTGAGCAGAAGGCAAGCCCTGGTCTCACGTCTGGCCTCAGCCTTTACGCCCACCTGCTTGTGGCTCAGGGGTGCATCCTTGCCCCCACCTGGCCCGTTGCCATCATCCCAGGTGTCCACAGTCCCAGGCTCGAGGAGGCTGTAGCCCTGAGCCCTCCCAGAGCCACCACCATACCCTTGGGCGTCCTCTGTTCCATCTGGAGGGAGTGGGTGGTACGAACCCATTCCAGAGTCTGGGAGGTGATGCATTAGGACCACCCTCTTTCCATCGCCCACTGAGAAAAAAGAGACTTCCTCCAAAATGCCTTCGAATGAGACCATTACATCATGCGTGGTTGAGGAATTCTCTGGTATGTCTAACTTAAATCACTGGATATGCATTTCTTAGTCTTCTGTGGTTTGTAGAGAAAGTCAATGAGCAAATGTGGATTTCAGGCCCCCCCCACCAAGCCTTACAGCACAATCCTAGGCACTGTGGAAGTGAGGGGGTGGTGTTCTATTATGGAAGAGAGATAAATACCACCCACCAAGAAGGGTCATTTCACACCTTGGTTGTGTTTGTGAAGTGCCAATAGGGCCTGGCACAGAGGAGGTCTTTAATAGGCAGGAGCTTCCCCCATCTCTTTCTTCTCTGTATTATCATTAACAGCAAACACCAGCTAATGTGATAGAGAGTAGAGTAGACAGAGATGTAAGCGTGATATTATTTGAGGAGGTGGGGTTGTAGCTGGGCTTAAGAGTTCAGGAAGAATTTAGGAAAACAGTAAGTTCATACAGATCAAAACTGAGGACACAGCATGTATATTCATAGAGTTAGGAAAGAACCTGGCCTTTGGCCAATCAATTATACTGGTAGGAGTACAGGGTCCAGAGGGCTGCATGGCACAGAATGAGTTGGTGAGATAGGCGTGGCTGGTGGGCAGGGGGCCTTCAAGGACTCGGTAAGGAATTTTGACTTATTGTTACAAACAGTAAGGAATCACTGTAGTTTCTTGAGCTGGGACTGAAACTGATTTTTAGAGATCTTCATAAAGTGGTTTCTTAGAGCTGGGCAACTCGGAGGAATAGGCAGACCACCAGGAAGGTATCTGGGCTCATGCTGGGGCTTCACAAGGGTAGTATTAATGAGCTCAGGGACCAGGGGAGCTAAAGTCTTCAGAAAGGCATAAGTAGAATTTGGGAATGGGATAACCAAGGGACCGAGAAAGAGAGAAGGGTCTAAGCTTAGCTCACAGAAGGTCTGGACAGAGAGTAGAGCCAACAAAAATAGGGAAAAGAGAGTTAGTGATTATGGAGTGAGCTGGTGAAGTCCTAGTCCTTCAGTAGCAGAGCTGGGAAGATCTGAGGGGAGAGCCTGAGCCAGATGCCCCTTCTTTATGTGCCTTTTCGATGCTTACGAGACTTGTTCACCTTCTCATGATGAGGATCTTTGTGGAAAGGGATTTGTAGATCATTTATATCAACTGACTCATGTCTTACATGTAAATCTGTAAATAAATCAAGATTTGCTTTTAATGAATTTTTGAAGTTTTGCAAATAAATTGGTTTTGTTTTAAAAAGCAGGCTCTTAATAAAGTCCCTGTGTTCTCAATAAAATTAGCCACTCTGATGCTTTTAAGTTGATCTCAAGTCATCACTGCAAATGCAGCACCTGCATTTGCCTTCAATCTACAAGGCCACATATCAAGCTAGGAGTCCTGGAACCCTTGGCCCTTCCCTCTGATCAAGCCTTTGCCCACCCCATTCTAGAATGAGTGCCGTCACTTCCGGGTCTAGGCCAGGCCATGTGGGTGGTTCTGGTGGGGACTCTCTGGCTTGAACTGTGTTGTTTTCTCCCTCTGTCTCCCCATCACAGACTACTGTTTTCCAAAGTGAAGTTGGAGTCTCTCTGCCGGGGCCCAGATGAGGCGCTTCTCACTTGTAAGCACATGTTACAAATATGGAAATCCTGCTACAACCTAACCAATCCCAGGTAAGAGGCCAGCGGGGCCTGTTTTGCATGGTTTTTGCATGGGTCCCTACCTCCCGGAGCGGTCTCAGATGGGCACTTGGCAGGCAGTCATGCCCCCTGCCCCCCTGTGCACCTCCAGGTTCTCGTGAGCAATAGATAATCGCGGTGGAGCCATACATACTCCATTCATCAGGGGCTTTTCTCCCAGGGGCTGATGAAGCCCCCAGACTGGGGCTTGCTTTTCTTCTTGCTGCCACCGTGACCCATGAGGCCCAAGGCTCAATTGATCTCCACCTGATTTCTCTCAACCAGCCATTTATATAAGTTCATGGACAAGTCTTAGCATCTTTCTGGTAATTTATGGATAGACTAGTCAATTACATACTTCAGATGTAGGGGGTTCTTAGAGTAGTATTTAAAAGACCTGCAGAGACAACAGGCCATGTCCTACCAAGGAGAGTAGAGATCACCATGATGGGCAAGATAAAGTGTAATTTTCAAACTGTTAAAATCATGACACAAACAAATATAAAATGAGCATGTATCAGAGGTTTTATTTACCTCATTAACTAATGAGGGGACCGGTAAAATGTTAAGACTCATTCAGAGAAGAATTTGAAAGATAGACATACTAGGGGCACCTGGGTGGCTCAGTGGGTTAAAGCCTCTGCCTTCAGCTCAGGTCATGATCCCAGGGTCCTGGGATCGAGCCCTGAATTGGGCTCTCTGCTTAGCAGGGAGCCTTCTTCCCCCTCTCTCTCTGCCTACTTGTGATCTCTGTCTGTCAAATAAATAAATAAAATATATAAAAAAAAAAAAAAAAAAAGAAAGAGTTACTGAAATGAATTTGCAAAGAAATACAAAAACAGTATACTTATAGGACAATGAAATATATGGTTTGGGGTTGTCTTTTTACAGGGTGGAAATCAATTTTGTCTCATTTGCCTGCAGAACGGTAAAATGACCTTAATCAGTTGGAGTCAGTCAAGGGCACCCCCCCCCCCCGACTGAGGCCGATTAATTGGGGAAAGGCCCCCTAGTCAACTCCCAAGTCACCACTGAAAGACACCCACTAACCTGTTGTGCCCATTTGCAAGTCTTGGGCAGTTTTTCCTGGCATCTATTTAAATTATAAGTGTGTCCTGCCCTTGGAAGGAAGTCATTTAATGAAAAGGGACCTAATAATTCAAGTGCATTCAGACAACAGCTCATACACTTGGAACATTTTTTTAGCTCATAGCAAGATATACGGACAGCCCACAGGAGGCTCTTAAACGTCGGGAGGCTAAAATTATTCAACTCAAGTCATAAATGTGTGCTAACTAAGGATGTCACTTGCCCCTTAAAGCCCCCCAGGGGGAGGCAACAGGCTAGTGGCCTTGCTATTCAGGCCGTAGGCCCCAGGCAGAAGAAAGGTGGGATGGGTGTTAGGGAAGCAGCTGAGTGCAGGAGGGGTTCCACATGGGATTTTATTTCTGCAGTTAAGAGAAAATACTCAAAATCAGGGCCCTCCATGTTAGGGGACGGGTCCTTGTGAACTAACATTTGGCAGAGTTGTGACCGCAGCCGGGCCTCGTGGGCAGCACAGTGGGAAGGGAGGGAGCTCGTGCTCTCCGGCCCCAGGCCCAGCAGGCAGCCCAGGCAGCCCCGTGCCCCTTGCAAAGGTGGAGTCGAGAGAATTAGCCAAGAATCCCCTTCGTAGCTCAGCCCGTGGCACGTGATGGCCCCATGATGCATCTTCCTGTCGGTGAAAAGATAATCCTGAAACTGGCCTCTTCCCTTTTGCGGATATGTTCTGAAAATAAAGATCATTTTAATTTTAAAGAATTCCACTTTTCTAAGTCTGTAAGCAGAAATAGAAAATGCCCATGTTATGTTCCCAAAAGCCCCCCACTCCCGGCCTCTCTGAAGCAGCAGGATTTAGGGAAGTCTTGGCCACAAGTGCCGCTAACAGGAGATCCTCCCCAGGCTGGTTGCTTCCGTCCTAGAGCATTCCTTTGCCCGTACCCCCGTTCAAAATGAGAAAATAAACCCATCAGCCTTCATGTTGCCAATTTTCCCTCCGTTCTCCACACCTCTCCCACCTCCCCACATTTCCTCCCACTTAGCAACCAAGAATATTGGATGTGAGGAGAAAAAAATAGCAGAATTGGAAAGCTTTTTAAAAATACTTAACCAAATGCCTGGGCTGTGTCCATGCTTCCTCCGTTTCCTGAAGGATCCTGCAGGGCCAGAGAACCCTGGCTCCAGGCACAGAGTCTGGAGGGGGTGTGGGGGTGGGTGGGGGAGGACCCATCACCGGTTTACTAAACTGCTCCCTCCAGGGACTCCTAAAGCCTTGGGGGAGGGGAAGAGGGGTGGTAATTGAGTAGCCCCTTATTAAGGAGCTTCCTCATTTTTTTTTTAACTTTATTTATTTTCTCTGGGATATAAATAAATGTTTCTCCTGTAGGCCTTACCATTGCGCAAATATAGACATCCTCCCCAGTATGGTCAGGTTAGACTCTGGCAGAAGAATGAAGCATAAAGAGGGGAAGGCTGCCTCTGCACAAGGGACGGCATACTTCCTCGTTCTCCAGATAAGGCCAGCTCTGGGTCCAGCAGCCTCAAGTTCATGATCAGGTCACGCAGGGTTCTAGAAGAGAGTAGAATCGCATGAACAAGTGCATGAGAAGCATCCCTGCTTAAAAAAAAAAAAACCAAACAGTGCAATAAAAACTGGGCAGAGAGCATCCTGGTAGGTTTCTGCTCCCCCTGCCAAGGCTCTCCAATCGCCCACCCCCTCCCTGCTCCACCCTGGGCTGGCACAAGCCTCCTCCACCTCCACCTGAGATGATGAGGCACAGAGGGAGATCTGAGCAGTAACGGGCCACGTGGAGAAGAGACAGAGCTTTCATGTCCCCTGCAACTCGTTCCCTCTTTAGTTTTGCTTGAAGGAAGATCACACTGAGCTAGTCACTGAACCAAGCCTTAGACGACTCACAGAGAGCGTTCCACCTGCAGGCTGGGAACGCAGCTATTGCTGCGAGCAGAATGGTGGGTGGCCTTCTCTCGAGTGTACACTTGGCAAGGTGTGTGTCATTTCAGAAGCCTGGATTTATTTGCTGGGTCTGCAGTTTGACTTGCCGTTAGGAGAGAAAGCTGTCTCGTGTTTCGTCTCCTCTCTCTCAGTAAAAGAGCCAGTCCCTTCAGTTCTTGTGCCCGTTGGCTCAGCCGCTAGGAACAGCATGACTGGGGACCAGGGCCTCACTGGAAGGTTCCGGCAGCCTCCCAGAACCGACAGTCAGTGTTTCAGCTGGGGATGGCAGCACCCTTCCCTGGGCCATCCGTGTGGGCCTTATCTCCAGTCCCTACATCAGCCTCTCCAGACCGCAACTCTTCTTTCCATTTTATAGGAAATAAACAAGGCCGAATACCTTGCCTAAATTTTCCCGATTAAATAAGCACTAGAGCTCGGATTCAGGCCCAGGTCTGCGCTGACATCAGAGGCACCACGCATGCCTCCTCTCCCAGTCAGCAACCAACTTCTTTCCCTTTATTTTTGTTTTCTGTTGTTCCCCACTTCTTTCCCATCCCCCTCGCCCCAGCCACGTGGACCATCTCCGTTGCGGAGCCATGTGATCGGAAGACAATGTTTTCTTCCCCAGTCCTGTCTCAATCACTTACTTACAGAGCACTTTAAGTTTTTATTTGAAAAAAAAAAAAAAAAAGACGCTTTCTTTACTCTAACCTCAGTTGGAAGCTGGAAACCCCATCTGGTACTGAATAGTCACCTGGTTTGGGAAGATCTTCTTTTTACAAAGCATGCTCTCCTTCCGTCTTCCAAGTGGCCCCATAAAGCAGGCAAAGTCACATTCTTTCACAATCCATTTTACTGATGAGAATTGAGGGTCAGGGGTCTTGGGACCTTGCCTGGACTCTTGTTAGCCATGAGGGCCCTGGAGAAAAATAGGCATTTCCTCCTCTCCCAACTGCCCCGCTCTGGCCTCCCCTCCCAGGCCCCTCTCTTCCATCCAGTAAATGCTTGCCAGGCGGGTTCAAAAGCTGGTAGGAGGCCGATTGCCACAGAGACCCCGGGGCCCTCAGTCCAAGCCCACCACCAGCTTGCCTCTTGTGTTTAACAGCCTTTGCGGGCTGTGGAAGATGGAGGGTTTCCAAGAGAAGCTTCCAGTTTCCAGTATAACTTTACAGGGCCATCACAGGACTGTTCAGTCCAGACGGGGAACAGAAGTCCCCTGCATGCACGTGTCTACCTGTGGGAATATGTACATACCATGGATTTGGGGCTCCTGCCAGCGCCCTCCCCCTAAACCTTAGCACCACTGACTCGGAACGGTTTTCCTTCCCTTCCTGCCGTCCTCCTTGGGAGGCGCTCCTGGCAGCCTCTGGGCCAGGCACAGAAGAGGTGAGGTCACTGGGTAGTGAGGCGGGAGTGGCTGGTCCATGCCAGGGGTCCAAGCAGGGTCCCACAGGGAGAGAGGAAGGCTTTCGTGAGCGAGACGGGCCAGAGTGAGAGAGATAAGGAGACTCAAGGGGTGGCCAGGGCCTCTCTTTGCATCTTCCTCCATATCCCAGGGGTCATCACAAAAGCAAATCTTGGTGGGTTAAGACTCCACATCCTATAAACTTTGAACTAAAAATTGCTCAAAGCAAAATTCTCAATCAGTCACAGCATTCAGAGCGGACACAGGAGCATCTCCATTTTGAATAGTGAATTGTTGCTTATGCACTGTTTCCAAAAGGAACTTTGAAGAAGAACCAAGGACTCTGCAGATAGTTTCTCAGCTGGTGGAGGGGAAGTAGTCGTTACAACAGTGGGGAAGGCTCACAAGTTGAGATTTGGGTTTTAGCAGCGGTTTCTAACATTCAGAGCAGGAGGCCCTTAACTCAGCTTCCCCACACCTACCATTGCACTAGAGGGCTGGGAATGAGTGGTCTTCGGAAATCAGCGAGCCACATTCCCCTTGGGTGAGTGTTTGTAGGTATTTGTATTTACAATGACATCTTCTGAATGTTCTGTCCATGTGACCTCAGTTCAGCCTTACACCGCCGTGTGTAGGAAAACAATCCTGACCTTCACCTGACAGGGAAGACACTGAGGCACAGGGAGAGTAGGACCGGAGTGACCTACTTGTTAGGGACAGACAGAAGATAAGATTCCAGAGCCCTGGCCGGCTTCCAGGACCCAGTAGAACACGTGGCCACTAATCCTGGGCAATGAGACTTGGTGAGATGGGAAAGCCTGGAGGGTTATGGCCAAAGCAAACCCATCAAAAACCCAGGCAAATCCTTTTTCTACCATGCCTAGCACCTTACCGTGTGCCCTAGAATGCCCAAGGCGATGCAAAAAATCACTCTATTTTGAGATGACATCTTCTAAAAATCTCTGAGGTGGGGAGCCGTTAGAGTATTCGGATCATAACTCTTGGTAATATTTTTCTAATAATTATAATAAAAATACATACATGAACAAACCAGTGCGAGAAATATTCAGTCAGTAATGTGATTCATGAACACTTGCAGCTACTTTTATGTGGTCTTCTGCTCAGAGACACTTACTGTTTCACATTTGTGGAAATAATTAATAGGACAGTTTCCAAAAACTGTGTATCCAAAGATGTAATAAGTATAGGCTGGCAGATAGTCTGTACTGAAGCAAGTTTCCGTCTGTTTCCTGTGGATTTCTCTAACTACATCACTGGACGTGGAAATTACAGCCTGCGAACCATATTAAGTTTCATACCAAATCTTGTTTGTACCGCTTTTAGCAACAGCTGCATACAGGAAGGAAATTGTGTCCCTTTCTTATAGAATTTGAACTTCTTAACAACAACAACAACAAAATAATAACAACAAAAAAATACCATGCCTAGAGCCCCCCGATTGACAAAACAAAACAGCTTCAAAGAAAAGCATTATAGACTCAAACCTCATGAGACAGGTGTGCTGCTTTTCAGAGCTTCTTGGATGGAATATCATGATAGAAGAAAAAAGAAGAATGCAACTGTTTTTGCTTGCAAGCTTCTTAGAACAAAACAACACCAGAGTCTGTAGGAGCGAAGGTCTCCTGTGTTTCATTCCACTGGGGTCCAAGGTGGTCTCCCATGTGACTCCCCAAACAAATGGTGCCAAGCCTGCTCTGTAGTGGGGCTGGAGAGGAGGGATTCAGGGCAGGAAGCTGGTAACAGTGCCAGCCTGGGAGCTGGTGCCCCTTTGGGTGCCCCTGCTGTATGTGCTGTGTGTTCACAAGGCCCAGCATTCTCTAGCTTCCTATCACTGGACAAGCCAGATGCGGGCGTGGGGTGGTGGATCCCCAGCTCCTCCGGTGACCAGCAGCTCCCTGTGTGATCTCGTGACTATTAGATAGGGACACAAGGGAGGCCATGGCTGTGATTGCCCTTTGAAAAGTAGGAGCCAGGGGTTCTCAAATCTAGCTACACATTGGAGCCATCTGGGGAGCTCAGAAAAATGGGGACCTTGCCAGAAATACTGATGCATTTGGTCTGGGGAGAGACCTTGGCATAAGGGTCTTCTAGAAATGCCCTGGGTGTCTTCCCTGGGCAGGGAGGGCTCAGCTGTAGGCCGTTGATTTGTAAGACAATTCAAGGGCAGTATGTTTATGGGCTTGTTGAGTTCCAAGACTTCCTACACGGAAGGCCAGTCAGTTCCCCATTCGAAGGCGGACGGAGAGTCTGGCTTCAGGTTTTCAGTTTTGTATCTTATAATGACACCAAAGAGGCTAAAATTAGCAAGGGTCTGTGGGTGTGGTTTAAGCGTGTTTGTGACGGTGAACATGGAAAGGGATCCCAGTCCCGGCCGAGCCAGGACACAGGATGCCTGGTAGGCAACGGAGAGGGGCTAAGGAGCGTCCCAAACGCACAAAAGTTGTGACTGCACATCAGGGGTCGGCGATGGTTGGTTCTGTGTCTCTCCCTCTGCCCCCTTTCCCATGACTGACCTCTGCAGCTGTGTTTTGCAGTGATTCTGGACGTGGGAGCAGCCTCTTAGATAGAACCATTGCTGACAGACGACAGCTTAACACAATTACTTTGCCAGACTTCAGCGATCCTGAGACAGGTGAGAATAACAGACCAGAGGGGACGGAGCGGTGTCCGCGAGCGTGTGGGGCCTGGCCCCGAGTGGCGAGTGGCGTGGGACAAAGACTGCTAGGGCCGGGGCTCAGAAACGCTCCTCACGCTAAGAGGTTAAATTCAGTCGAGGCACGTTTTCTCCAGTGTCTCTCCAAGTGTGTGTTCACAGTGGGGGACACGCTGGTGCCTGGCTGGCACAGTTCTTTGAGGTCTTTCTATTTTACCCCATGCTCTCAGAGTCTCAAATTCAAGACTAAAATTAGATTTTTCACATCCCCATGAAGCTTTCCCTCTGCTTTTTGGTTTTTCCCTCTCTAAGTTTCAGATCTTGCTGAAATCAGGTTTTGATTTTTAATCAGTTGAACATAGGAACATCCCTCCCCCCCACCCCGCCCCCAGAAAAAAGGCCCTTTAGGGACACAGGTGGGTCCTGAGCTTCTGATTCTCCTGTCCCCTGAGCAAATGTGTACAATCTTGCCATTTGCGTTTCCACATTTGCCTAAGTACAGAGGAGTAAAATACGCCTCTGTCATTTTCAAAACTCTAAACAAGTAATTCTAATAGTTCTACCGACTGTTTGGTGGTGATTTGGAAAGAAGTTCCCCTCTGCTTCAGGCCTCAAAGGTGGTTCCAGAGCATGATTTGAAAGCTGGTGCTGTTGCTTCTTCATCCCCCCCATTCCCCCCCACAGAGGGCCTGTGTAAGGCTTGCTCTCCATCCGGGTGTGCCTCCTCCTTTCTGGCTGGCTTCATGAAGGGAGCCGCCAGGTCCCTCCCCTGACCTTGTGACAGTCCCCAGCCTCTGCCCAAGTCCTTCCAGAGAAAGCCAGAGAGCAGCCCACGGGTATGCACAGCCAAAAATCTTGGCCCTGGCAGGATGGGAAAGAGACCACCTCTAGAAGCCAGCTGTGCGCCTCCCTGAGCCCATGCCCACAGCTGCCTGCAGACTGCATTCCTTTGCTAGGCTCCCTTTGACCAGAGTTATGGTCAGCTTGAGAAGTCTGATCACAGGGCCCCAGGGCTCCCAGCTCAAGAGAGTGTTGGGTCTTGGATGCCACAAATTGCAGATCAGTGCAGATGAACAGGGCTGGGGGCCACTGCTCAAAATGCAGACTGACGAAGCCACAAAGAAACTCAGCCCCTGCAGTGACCTGCCCCTACCATCCCAGCCGCCGGTCCTCCATGGACCGGCAATCCTGGAGGGGGAGCCTCTGACTTTGCATAGCACAGCAGACCTCCTAGAGACACGATGGAACCCCCTTGTTGCTGGAAAGGGAGGACAGGGCCATAGGCTCTAGCCACTGCGGAGTGAGGCTGGGACACGGTTGGAGGGAGAAGGAGGTGAAGCTCACTAAGGCACCAGCAGCAATTCTGGCTGATTCAGAACAGCTGCCGCGCCTGCCCGGACCTGTCTCCCCCCTTCTGCTCCCTCCTCAGGATCCTGTGAGGACAGTCCTACTAAATTCAGACCCCTTTCCTTCCAGCTGGCCTGGACCTTAATTTCCCCTGCAGTCCCAAGACTCGAATGCCACATCACATTGAATACAGATTGTGGCAGAACAGAAGCGAGGCCCTTGTTATTTGTTCTCCCCTTTGCCCTGTGGGACATTTCCCCTGGAGACTGCAGGAGTGTCCCCAGGCAGATTAGACCTTCTGAGATGCGGGAGGGTCCAGGTGAGGTATGTACAGGGCGGGGCGCAGTGAGGGCGTTGCTGCACCCTGGTCCCTAGTGGGGTTGGGGCCTCTGCTCCGTCCCTCCCACTGGGAGCCCAGGGGGTTGGAGTGGGGTGCTGACACAGATGCCCTAGGACAACAGAACCACAGCACCGCCTCCAGGCCTGGCCACTGGCCATTTTACTGTTATAGGACCCTGCAAGACGATTCCTGTAGGAATCGTCTTTCACCGGTCCTGTCGTCAGAGCCCCCAGTTATTGGTTTACACACCACTACCTACTTACCCAGGAGGCCAGGGAATCAGAAATGGGGAAGGCCACATTAGGAGGGCTTATCAGTGCCAACTGGTTGTAAATGAGGGTAGAACATTCTGAAATGACAATTGAAATCAAAGAGACAAAAATGAGGAAGATGCATCTAAAACCAGAAAGGGTGCCTCCATCTTGATTCCTAGAGCCCAGTTTCCTGTAGTTCAGCCCGGGGAGAGGCCAGCAGAGGGCCAGCACACTCTCACTCATATGCCTCTGTGGATGGCCTGACTTGGGAACATCCCGCAGAGTCTAAGTTCTGATTCACAAGGTGCCATAGAGAAGTTTTGCTCCCATCCCTGCACCTCCATCTTGTTTTTCCCTGAAGGTAACCATTTTTATTAACGTTGTGGTTGCCCTTCCAGTGTTTTTTTTCACGCAAACAATCATAGATAAAATTTCCCATGTTCCCCTAAGTCAAAAATAGTATAAGGTTGTGTAGCTATGCCATTGAGCACCTGGCACTTCTCAGTTCACACACATCCCGAAGACCCTTCCATAGCCACCTGCAGAGAACGTCCACGTCCTCTACAGCAACGTGGAGTTCCATGACATAGGCTTCACACTCCGGGCTTCTCCATCCCATCTTCCTCCTTCTCCTTGCCACAGTCTTCAGTGCACGTGAGAGAGGAGGCTGGCCAGTTTTGAGTGGCACTGCTCATTTAGGGAAGCAACGGGGCTATCGAGGAAAAGAGAAAAGGAACTTATCCAAGACAAAAATGGTCCCAAATCGAAACAAAGTGACCGAGGTCTGCTGTGGTGTGAGAGGACCCAGCCCTGGCAGGGGACAGCTCGCTGATAGTATTGGTCCGTGCCCCACCTAGTGCTTCTCTCCTTTCCTGAATTCCCTAATTTAAAGGGCCCGGGCATCTGTCACAAGCGAAGCCACACAGTGCTGGCATCCACAAGGACGTGGCCAAGGCCATGGTGAACCTCCATCACCGTGACCCTGTCCCTTCTCCATCACCCAGGGTGCAGATAGAGAGTCCTTTGTGAAGCCACAGGCCCTCTTGGGTCCCTTGTTTTTGTGTTCAGAACTAAAATGTATTTCCTTTTTGTTTTTGTGTTTTTTAATTTTCTATTGTGGAAAATGTTCAAATATATCGCAACAGAGGCATCAGTATAATGAATCCCCATATACCTACCACCAGCTTTCAATGATTAGTATTCTTTTTTCATCATCTCTCCTGTCCCACACTTAGTTTTTATAGAGTATTTTAAGGCAAATCCCAGACACCATATTTCGTATACTAAAATTTCAGTATAAATGTCAAAGAGATAAGAACTTTTAAAAACTAGAAGTATAGTGCCATTATTGTACATCTGGATCATTTTAAGATGCAGGCTTAGCATTATTGATTTAGGAAGTGGCTAATTAACAAGGATGTGGTTTTCTACCTCTGAAATTGCCCATTTGAACATCTATGGAATACCATAAGGGGAACTAGAAGCTTGGGACTGGCCCAGTCCACCGTGGCTAATGGAGTAGGTATGATTTCATTAAGTGGATGTGGCAAATTGAAAAAAGCCCCCAAACAACATGATTTCCCTTCCGTTGTCACCTCTGGCTCCCCTTCCCCCGCCTCTAATAGGTCCCAGCCTTGGAAAAAAGAGGATTCAGATAGAGTGACAGTCTTAGCATTGAAGCTATGAATCATTGTCTTTTCTTAGGAATAAGTTGGTAGTTCCTTAAATAGAGGATGAGAAAAAATGTTTTTTTCTTCCTTTTGCCTTCAAAACAGGATGTGGAATAAGGCGATTTATCTCTAATCGTTGGTAGATATTACCAGACACCTCTCCAAAGCAAAATTATTCTTTTACCGTGAAAGTTTGGTCCATTATGTCTGGGACAATTTTTCATTGTAGCCGTGGTTGTCTCCCTGTTAATGGATATGTCTCCAGTAGCAAGGCATGAAGGTGGTGGTGACAGCTTCTTTCCAAAGTATCCAGCCTGTGCACCCGACCACAGGCCAGCTTAGAAAGCTTAGCCCTCCATTGTCATGATGCTGGGACCATGACCTATGGTTATACCTCAGTATCTCTACCTAGGAAAACCTTCGCTTTCAAGTAAACTTTATATAAGTGCTTCTCATAAAAATTAAATCTAGAAATAGTCGAGGTCTGTACCTTTCCAACTGAAAAGTGGTCTCCTCTAGAATGTCCTGGATATTAGAGGTTAAAGATGTATTATTTTCAGCGGATCATGCTGCCGAGTCTGTGCCCAGGTAAATCTGAGTTATTTTTATTCCGTGGTGTTGTTGCAGAACAATTAAATAACCAGTGGAAAAAAACAACAAATTTGTTTTCTTCGAAAAACACTTGTATTCTATTGTCCAGTAGAGGAATGATTGTGTATTACATGACCTCATTTTCTTTGCAGCTTATGTGAGTATATTAAAAGCTAGTTTATTTTTTCCTTTGTGTCTCTAAAGCTTTTTTTTTTTTGCCTTTATCCTTTTCTTTTTCTCTTTCACTTTTTTAGTGTCAGATACCTCCTCCTCCTCTTCTCTTTCAAGAACCGAATCTCCTCTCCACCTGTTTGTGTCTCCTCATCTTCATTCTCATCCTAAACCTGACATCTTTGTGTGGCCCCCTGCGGCTCATTCATTCAATGACCCAAGTCCCCGCCAGGAACCCTCTCTGTGTAAACATGGTTTATGGTTTTTCCTTTCTTGTTAGACCTGCTTCATTTGCCTGATGTTTCATTTTCTGATAATCTTCCTAACTGATAAGCTGGATAGGAAACTCCATTAAATTTATCTGAGAGGAAAATCTTGCCAGTTTGAAAATCCCAAAGCCGTGTGGGGCAGAAGGAGACATTGGTGCCCAAGTTCCAACCTCTTTTTTGAAAAGTGAAAAAGAGACCTGTTTTGAGCAGGATAAATAGAAGCTTTTCTAGACGATGCTTCTGGTTCTCGGCATACTTGTATGCTTTCCCAGAGTTAATATACATGCATAAAAATGCCATTTTTAAAAAAGGCCAATTAGAACATTTTGCACATAATTTATTTCTATGAACTTCTGATTTTCTACTTAGAAATTAATTCAACAAGCATATAGTGATCAAGGTGATATCGTAAAGATAATGGTCATAAGCCCTTTAAATTTGTGGTTCTCAAACTTGACTGTGCATTTAAATCACACAAACAGCTTTGAAAACTGCAGATCCCCTGAGCCCCACCCCTAGAGTTTATGATTCAGTAGCCTGAGCTGGAGCCCAGGCATGTGGATTTACAGAGAACCCACTGAGGATTACCGGGCCAATGGGTCAGGTACTACGTCTTGAGAAACATGCTCTAAATTGTTCTCCATTTGCAAGGAAGGAAAATGTAGGGTTTGTGGGAAAACCTATGAAACTATGCAGAGAAATTGGACAGTGTTTTAATCTAATCTTGCCTTTAAATAATACAAAAATTTGAAAGTCTGTTTTACAGTTTTCGGGGAGCTGTCCCTTTAACAAACAGATTCCTGTATTAAAATGAAACACTGGTTGATCAGGTCCTTAAATGGGACCTAAATGTGGGTCTCACCAGGAGGGGCCAAGCCTGCCTTCTTTCACTCATTTATTCTATGTTTGCTTTTCCTGCAGCATTGCCAGAAAATTTAATCTCTGTATCCACGATTTATAAGGGCTCATCTCTGTCCCAAATGCTGAGTTATATGCTGAACAAAAGCTCCTGAGGGGAGCTGCTGCCAGAAAGAACTACTTTCTCTAATGGGCTCATCTTTCTGATGGCTACCCTACCGTGTTAGACTCGCACAAACATGCGAAGTTGGGGCAGAAATGATGCTATCATCTAATATAAGTCATCCAAACCAAGAAACGCTCTGGCTTTACTTTACTGCATAGTTAAGTGTTCTGAACTTGGCTTTCATGGCAATCCCGGCTTTATGAAATGCAAGGCAAAGATAATGTTTATAAACTGCTTATGTGGTTTTTAATCCATTTCTTAAAATAGACATTTTCCCTTTAATACAGTGCCCACAGGCAACTGCCACCTTCCGCTTTTCCGGAAAAGGTGTTGCGTACGTTGCCTTTTGCCCAGTTTTCTGTCTTCAAATGGGATCTTATCTTTCTAGAATAGTGTGACAGATTCCCAGTGGCCCGGCCACTCCCGTTGCACAACAAACCCACCTACCTCTACCCCCGCCAGTGTTTATCTTGTCACATCCAGAGAGCCAAGCCTTCCTTTAAACCTTTGAAGACTGGATCCTCTCTGGTGAGACACCTGATACCCGATTAATTAGTAAATTGTTAGGGCGTTGAGTGTGCTGTGTCCCAAGCAGGGTTCAATTGCTTATTCTTTGTGAAGCTATGAGTCATCTCTTGCCCTTAGGGAGTGCCTCACAGGTGCCCAGGTGATGTGCCCGAGAATCTTTTTCTCGCCCATAGCTACCACATTTAGTTAGAGAAGCATACCATACATTACCAATAGATATAAAATTTCTTGATTAGAAGTGTAATAAATTTGAATCCTGGCTCCTTTCCTGAGGACAGATAACCAAGGCCTAAAGTTCTCTGAATTTCTCTCTCCAATCTTTTGACTTCATAGGAGTGAAAACTAGCCCAAGTCTACAAACTATTAGAATCGTGATTAGGGTTGATGGTGGAAAGATCTGAAAACCACTTGTTTGATTATTTTTCCCTTCCCTTTGGAATTTCCTGCCCTGGAAACAAAACACATTACATGGGTCGGTCAGCTTTCATGTGCTGGGTGAACATTTAAATGTAGAGGGGAATGCCCCGTTGGCCTTTCTTTGGTTTCAAAAAAACAAAACACAAAAAACATTGTTAGTGGAAAAACATGTCACTCTTGAATTGAAATCTAATTTGAGACAGCCAGACTTACAGTTGGAAGGTTATTAGAACTCTATTTGCTTTTTTAGCCTTAATTTTGATTTCTCAAATGTTTCGTTTCTTGGTTTTAATTTTTGATTTGATTTGTTGTTCCAAGGCAACTCTCCAGAAGTATACTTTCATGGTTTTCCCTCCCTTTTTTCAGTTAGTAAGTAGTTTACCGATCTATCTATTAACCTTTCTGAGGGTCTCCAGAATCACGCTTCCCTCCACCGTGGAACGTGTGTTGCAGTTGTGGATCGTGGGGAATGCTGAGATGACATGGGTGTGAGGCTGCCACCTGCTTGTCCACTCTGCTACCTGGGGCCCTTCTCTCCTGAGATGCTAATGTGT